>JXSR01S022223.1:426630-439821 GCA_000969725.1 Ophiothrix spiculata | reverse complement strand
ACGTGAGAAAAACATCCAGTTAATATTAGACCTAATTGGGTGCAAAAGTAAGGATGTTGACTCTACAACGCTGACACGAATTCTGTTTTGTAGGCAGTCAAAGGACCTTCTAAATGAAGAGGTTAATTACAAAACGACTTAGAGACCATCTTTTCAAAAATGAGTTTTTGGTACATTCTTACAAACGATTAACTTGGGCAAAAAATGTTGTTGAAAAAATCTCGCTAAGTGGATTAAAATTCAGAAAATGTTACGGCTTACGCCCATTTTCAACAAAAAATCAATAGCCTATTAATAAGAAACTATTTAATGAATTATCTAAATTACACCTCAATTCTAAACACATAATCGTAGAGAAATAATAAAATCGTTATCAGGAATTTTGCGATACATTTTGATGTCCTAGCAGTTTTTGCCCTTTTCTCATAAAGTGCAAAATGGACGAAAACCGTTTTGCAATTCAACTCTTCATATAAGGTTTGGGAGACTTATAAAGTGTGTTATTGTCTTTTCTGTAATTTATCTTAATTTCAGCATCCTCACCCCCCCCCCAAAAAAAAAACCCTTGAAAAACTGAAAATGATCCAATGATTTACTTTGGTAATTTGGCAACAACTGCATATCAATTAAAATAAAATCGATACACCATTCCAAAGTACTTTAGACGGCAACTCATTTTTATGCAGATATAGCTCTTATGAGGTATACACTAAATGTTCTCATTCCGTAGCCTTGTATTATGAATGTTTTACCGGATAGAAAATACCACGATATGCAATGTGTATTGCTGATATTCCAGACTGTATCTAGAGACTATTCTATTTCTATAAATTTTTATGCTGCGATTTCATACAAGACGATCTTTACGACATTGTTTTGACAAAAAAAAATGACGCAGTAGTTTTAACGCACTCTCGAGAACTTTTGAAAATATCGGGGGTACTACATTAGGTGGGGTTATGAAATATAATATTGTGTGATGTTTAAAATATAAATTGATACGACATTTTACTTAAGCTTAAAATATGACAAATTCATATTTTCAGGCATTCGACAGTGGGGCCCTTTGCACCCAGATTCAATATCATACAGACACGCACACAGATACATATAAACGAATTTAATGTTTTCAATGTTTTATTCTATTAGATTTTGGTAGGATTCAATATTTTAAACAACGATGTTTGCCACACTTCCAGGTCAGGCCTGGAACCTCACAATCAAAATTACTTGTGACAATACCGGAAACTCTAGACACCCATTTGTGTTTAAGTGATAACACGAACTCTAACCAACGATTAGATTTCAAAGATCTGTAGATTATTTGATTAGGAAAAAGGTTATCTCGACAATTTCAAAAGCCAATGTCTGGTTCGTCAACATCTCTTTTTCGGAAAACCGTAATGCGTTTTAGTAACTTTACGTGTTTTACAATTGCAGCTATCATAAATAAATGTACTTTAAACAGAACTTGAAATACTATATCCCGTAACTCAAACATATTTTTCTTTCTTTCATATCTTCCTTCTCCCATGACGTGTTGGATTACTGAACTGACCTATGCAGGTAAGCGATCTCTTTGTGATATTGAAGTTGTGTCACAAACTTTATGCATAAAAATACCTGTGATTATAAATCCAATAGGTACTTTGCAGATTATCTTTACCCAGCAACACTGTATATATTACTGAAAGTGTCATGACGTAATGGATGTGGTGAAAGGCATGAGTTCGATTAATCATTGGTTTTGTCCAAAACAGTGAAAATTTGTCTTACATTTTGTACAAAGAAGCCTGCAGGGGGATTCAGCCGTTTGTGAATTGCGTAAACATCGAGTTTTTTAACTCGATGTTAACGCAATTCACAAACGGCTGATAGTTTAAAAGCTATCAGTAAAAATATTCAGCGGTTGTCTTGAAAAAAAAAATCAAAACTATGCAATAAAATGACAAAACTAGATATGTAAAATGTCAAAAAAGAAAGAAACCGAAAAAAAATATCCAAAAGTGGATCTGTTCAAATTCTTGGGTTTGGTTTCATCACCAACCATGTTTGTTAATTACATCAGCACAATTATTGTAATGAAGAAAGTAATTTAGTAGGAGTCCAGCAAACTTCATTAATGTTACCATCCCTCCTAACGGATGATAGCCGCATGCACCAAAACGCAAAATAAAGAGACCCTGAGCATTTAGATATTTGTTTTTACATCCTTTGCGGTCATTTTGATGAAAATATCGGGGGTACTACATAAGGTGGGGTTATGGTAGGCCGTCAAAATCCGAGGGTAGGGGTGGTGATTGCCACCTCGAAGAATTTTAAATCGCCATTTTGAAAAAAATCTGCATGATATGAACTTGACACTTACAGGACAGGTTAGAATTGTCGATTCCTTTATTTAAAAGCAATAAAAAAAAATGTCGGAAATTGGACATTTATAACTTTTATGATGATTTTTTGAAAAAGTTGCCATTTTTGCCCCAAAGTAGATTTTTTTGGTCCGAAAAGACATTGTGCCGTCATATTTACGCCTCAACCGATTTTCATGATCTTGGTATCAATGGAAAGAAAAGACCCTATCCTATACTATAGTACCGAAAAATATAACTTTGAGGGTCCCAATTTCAAAATCACCACCACCCTCAGGAAGACGTGTTACAAACAAGGCTGAGGAACACTAGGGTAAATACCTTTTAACTTGGTAAGATACGGTATTGATGATGACCGATCACGAAGTATAATATTGTAATGATTCTATTGATTGCTTATTGATCTTAAATTTAGAAACCCAACAAATGAAAGGAAGGTATTATTTTATGTGTATTCTCCTAACATAAAATATTTTACAATTACCAAGTATGGTATCGTTTGATGATACTTATATTACTCATTTAGTGTCTTGGTCTTTCTTGATACAACCTCGTCAAGTACCTAATTCAATTACCTTCTGCTTCCCGAAGTGGATGTCATACAGGTGCTACAAATAATCTGTTTGAAATTGTTGAATAAAACATTTACAGATAATGTTGCGAATGTATTTTCTAGAAAGAATTATTTACTTAGCGTTAGATATGGTAATCATTGTAAAAGCAGTGAAAACAATTCATTTACATATTTTAAATTTTACTCAATCAAGCTCTTCTTGTTCGGATGTAAATATAATAAATACTGTATTGTAAGAACTTTTAGGTTCTCATTGGCGTTTGTTAAAATTTTGTCAAGTTCAATTACAACAATAAAATGCTGTGTGATTTAAGGTACATGATATGCTAAGAGATGTAGTAGTGAGACAATAATAACTGCGCACCATCTTTTTTGAGGTCATTGTGTGGATTTTGAGGTGATTGTTTTGGACCGAGGTATTTTTCTGAGGATGCACAGCACCAGAAGAAAAATACCGAGGTCCAAAACAATCACCGATGAATTCACACAATGACCGAAAAATAGATGGTGCAAAGTTATTATTGTCATTAATAACCGCTCTTTGGACATTTTAAAGCCTTTTATGTACATTTTTATGAAGAAATACTTTATTAAACTTATTTCTTACTTAAAGGTCTACTTATCCCTTTAAGATAATTTCGATCAGTCCAGTCATGACGATCAACGTGTAATAAGATCACCGCGCGTGTGTGGGGTGCCTACGCGCACTTGATGGGCGTTTAATAAGAAAACGCATTGACGCGGGTCATTATAAGAAGTAATTGTTAGCTGATAATGACCGCGTTGTTTGCGTAAAAGTAGTAATAATCTTATTAGATTGGATCGCGCTTTTACGCAGGTTATTAATGCTTAATAGTACACCTATTTCAATTACTTGTCAAGCCCTGCCATTGTAAGGATTTAACATACCAAAAATTACCACATAGTCATTCAGTAAGCAATGCCATTATTTTTTATCAGAATGTGAAATGCAATAATCAAAAAATTTGAGAACACAAATGTAGTAACATGTAAGTACGGAGGTCTATGCCTTTTTTTGACTCTGAAAGGGTTTCCAGAAGACATTTTATATATAAATTATGGCTTTTAAAAGGAATTTTGAATTTTCATAATAATGTTATTCGTATTAGTTAAGCAATTTTGATATCATGTAATATATACAATATACAATCTATATTAATCGTGAAATTGTAATGGAATTTTGATTTACCTAACTGTATTGAAATGTCATTGATATACGGAGTCACTCCCCGATCTCACGATTAACTGAGGACAAGTTAGCTTATTCTAAAAAATTCGCTAATATCTTTGAAGCCAGATTACATTTAATAATTTTAAATCTGTTGATCGACAAAACAGTTACTCTCGAAATTGACCGTTGTTATTTTGATACCTAAAATTGAAACTAAGAGATAAAACAAACAGACAAGCAAACCGATTTTAAACTCAATAAAGTTATTCTTTATAACAGTAAACCTTGCTCATTTCAAAAAGGTATTCCCTACAGAATGTTGAACAAAGTGTTCAAGTTGGGGATTTATTCATCTAAGGCTAAGCCCACATCTGATTATTTGTGTTTAGGTTTGCAAAAAAACGATATTTACGTTGTAATTGAAGAGTGTTTTTTAAAATGCTAGATTTTGAAACCTAAATTCTTCATCCAGATTGTTCTGATGCTCATTTTACCTCATTTTGCAGGGGTCGAGGGTCCTTATCCTGACTACAATATAATGGTCGCGGTTCACTTCCCTGAAGGGACATTATAGAATAGTAATTAAACAGATTTTTTCAAAACTTACTAAGTCCGGGGATTAAGCTTGAAACTAAATATTTGTCTTATTATGCGCGTGCATATAAGTGCTAGTATGAATTTTTGATCATTATGACATAAATTTTGGTCATTTGTACTGAGCTTTAACAACAAATTCAAATCACAAAATTAGTAGCATAATAGATTTATAATCTATGCAAATATAACATGTGGCAGCTATTGGACTAAGTGAGTTTTGGAAATACACTCTTCAATTGCTAAAAATTCTAAAGTGTACCTTTACATTTAATTGTTTCGTGAGCCAGACGCCACAACCTGAGTGAAACGATCCGTTCGCACTTGTCAGTAGCCCATTAGTGGCTCAATACTAACCATATTGCTTTTGTGAACTATTGATAAATAAAGCAGTTGGTCATCATCAGTTGACATTTGACAACGGTAGGTCAGAGTGTAAAATCGCTGAAGCTTCTCTAGAGGTGGGTTTACACTGCGTCGACTTAGGGGTAACGACACATAACGGGGACTTGTGGATTGCAGTTTTGAATTGTCCGTTAGCCATCGCAGACTATCACTCACTATAAGTTGCAAGTCGTCACAATTCCTTTGGTAGTCGTTGTAAAGTGAAGTATACCATCCGCACATGATGCTTGACACCAAGTCACGTTAATATTGCTGTGAACCGTAGTCAGCCTCCATTCCTTAACGTCATCAAATGTCGTTGTAAGTCATCTGGCCATGTTGTTTGGGCGTCGTCGAAAGGTCATCACCCAACGCCAAGCCAAAGTTCCTTTCTGCAAGCCTTCGTGACTTCATCACTTGTCGTAATAGTGTCACTGAAGGTCGTTACCATCTGTCAGCCAAATGTTGATTTTTCATCTGTAGTCGTTGCTTGACGTCAACAATTTAGTAATTTTCGAGGCCGTTACCCTCCGTCTAGGAAAGGTCGTCAGAGTGTAAAACCCACCTTGACAAAATGTAATCACCTTTTAAAAGAACTTTGATATTTCATTACTAAGTGTCCATATTATTCCTGCAAGATTCTAAGCAATCTGTCAAAACACTGTGTTAAAAATACTAATAGTACAGTTTACATGCCTTTATACTTACAAGTAGCAATTATGGTGTTTTATTACTCCTACCAGTACTTCCATTATTTATATATTATATTAATTCAAATGCCATAATTTAATTTTGAAGATGTCTTGGTGTCACATTTGTGAATAAAAACTACGCAATAAGAGTATCAAAAAGGATGCAGGGACCCTAAAGCGATATTTTAACACCAACGTGTTACATAACATTGTCTATAAATCAACGTTAACCCTGGTCTTCCTAAGGAAGACAGGGTTAACGGATGATCGCCGATTGCACCAAAACGCAAAACAAAGCGACCCTGGGCATTTGGGTATTGTTTTTACATCCTCTGCGGTCATTTTGACCAATAAGATTGGGACTACCACCAAAGTTGGGTTATGATAGGCTGTCAATGTCGGAAAATGTGGGTGACGACCTTTCGACGACGAATTAATTAGGGCAAGTATGTTCTAAAATATATATATACAGCAATATTTGCGGTATAATGATTAGTATCTTTTATAAGCTTGCCAAACTACAGTGGAACAAGCCGTATTTGTCCTAACCTACTGGTCGATGCTTTAATATAATTTACACGTTTGTACTTCAATGAAACTCTTTTCTTTGCATATGATTAGGATATTTGAAACAAAAACCAGGAAAATCTTTAAATACCTATATTTTTGACAATTTTGACGTTAATTTGGAAATTTTGCATTCAGACAGTTTGTTACTACAAGTTAAAAAAGTCTTTGATTTAATTTGCGTAATTCTCCTTTTTTACCCAAAAATGTGCAAAAATCACCATTTCTTGAATTGCCTATACTTTGTTCAGATTTTTATTAAATTTTCTGATTTTGGTATTAAAGAATACAGAAAAACATGTTTAAAAAATCTGTTAGACAGATTTTTGAAATACTTCTTACTTTTGAAGTTACAACGTAATAAATGTGTTATTGTGTTTTGACTTTGAAACCATTTCGATATTTTTGCTAATTTAACAGCAAATTCACTGAAGGTCAAGCACCAGAATTTCATCATAAATGTATGTAAACTATTGTTATAGATAACTTCTGTTGCATTTTGTCTGAAAATAAAACAACAAATCAGTTAAATTATTATTTCATAATTATTGACTAATTTTAAAGGCACTAGTATTCTGTTAGCAATTTACAGCTATTTTTTTCCCAGACCATTAGTTACCCAACACCATTAATACACTCAATACACGATAACAAATAAACTAATCTGAATCTGAATCTGAATCAATAGTGTGTGTTTAAATGACTTGATCATTCAATTGACACATTCTATAAACGCACCACTTATTTGGTTAATATTTGGCCTTGTCAGCAATAGCCTACTTTCGACCAATACAAAACAAGCTTTCAACTGAGAGCTATCTCAGCTTCTAGTAAACCAATGAACTTGAAATTTTCATTATATAAGGGGCTAACCTTGGCTAATATATATATATAAAATATCAAACTGGTACTACGTAACATAATAATATTCTAGTCATTTAAAATTAGGAAAAATAAGGACTGCTCCACTGTACATATAAATGTTAAGATTATGTCCAGAAATGACCTGGCTTTTTCAGGTCCGAAATTGTGAATCTCCTGTTTGTATTTGTAATCGTATATAATATAAACAGGCATAATCATACACATAATGTGATTTTATTGATTCATAAGCTTTTTAACAGTGTTTATTTTTAAATTACCATGCATAAACCTAAAAGATGTGAAAATAAACAATTATTGTCGATTCATAAAAATAGTATATTTACTGTGCATTTTTGCGCGCTAAAATTAGAAAAAGGTGTTATGTATTTGAAAAAAGTGAATCCATATTTATGACGAATTGAATATAAGTATGGTGACAGAAATTATTTACAAAGTTGAGTTTGAATATCAATAAATAAAATCAATAACACAATGACTAATGATTAAAAATGTTTGAAAACTGAACTGTTTGTGAGTTAAATATTACATGCACGATTAGCTACAGCTGTTTTAATTCACAAACTACAAGCAATATAATGCTAAAATAAAAAGAACTAAACATCATAAGCATTTTACAATTTTTCTATTTTATTTTTTATAACATATTTAAGAATATCTAGGCTTTGATTCTTATTACAATGCATGACAAAATAATGAAGAACGAATCCATCAAACAGCTGCCAGAATCAAACAGTCGACAGGGATACTTTGATTTGGTTTCATTTACATATGACAATATATGCCAGGTGAATTCATAAAGGCAGGGATTAGTGATACTTAATGTATAGGGTAGATTACAAAGAGCACGTCTGCATTTTTATTTTGAAAAGATACTCATTTTGCTTAGGGATTAGTTTGGTGCTAGATAATTATTGACATATATAAAGATTTCTTGACATAGTGTTTAATAACAATTTATAATGACTTTAAGTAATTGTAATACTCAAATATATATTTCGACTTGAAATTATTTTGTATTATATTACTCTCGATAGGACATTCCCGCAATAGTATAATTAAAGTAAAAAAGGTAAAAGGGACGGCCTGTGTTTTACAGGCCAGAGTGCCCATCTCTCTTACGAATCGTTTGGGCCAGACATTGTTACATTTGTGATAGTCTATTACCTTCCCAGGTTAGGCCACGCATGTCCGCATAAGTATAACATATTCGTTATTTCAAAGGATGTAAGTTATTATTGATTTAAATAATGCCTTTTTGACTACAAGTAAAGTAGAACTTTGTCATGATCAAAATAGTTTTATGAACTCTGGTTTACAGATTCCATATTTGTAAATCTTGTTAAGCTCAGTAACCGGATCAACTGATGGTGAAAAAAATATAAAAGTGTCGTTAATTCTGTATAAGTTTTATATAATATGTTTTATGTGACATATACTTACCAGTCTTTAATTGTTAGCTCTAAAAACTGACGGTTGAAGTGCACTTTGTACTTCGGCTCCTTGCAACAACAACAACAACAAAATCAAAATACAATGGTAATGTTTTTTATATGATTTAAAGTAATTAAGAAATTAATATTGTTGGATAATATTTGGACCACCTTGATGTGTCTGAAGTATTGTACTGGATATATCCGCTTTATCTTTAATCTGAAACCATGATCTGAAACTAGCAGCACATAGATCAAATAAGAACGAGACATGTAGGCTAAGTGCATCACAACAAGGGCTGAGACTAACTGTCGAGCAAAAAATTCAAGTTATGCTTAACACAATCATGATTTCTTTTGAACGATCACGTACACAGACATCGTTTCTTTTATTAAAGCAGAGATTATGGTTTGTTGTAGAACATAAAGTGGCGAAATAATAACAAATGTAATGGTTGAGGGCTGAAACTTGAACACAACAAGAACTCAATCCACCACTTTGATTATTTTATTAAGGATCAAGTTGTTATAAAGTGGATTTCTGCTTTAAGCATTTCCTGCTGAAAATCCTTAAGTATGCTCGACTTTGACAAACACGAAAATTTTACAGCTAGGACAAGCCTGTTTTTGTAACAAAATATTACGTTCTTTAATTATATCTCCTCCTTGTAGAATTCCGCCTTTAACAAAAGTTTGTAGCTAAAATAAATAGGAGAATGTATCAATAATTTGTCTACGTAAACTGACACTCAAAACGAAATTTTCACTTACGTTAAAGCTGTCATAGCAATGTATACTTGAGATAATTTTATCATACTTAAACTAAAGAAAGCACACTACAGAACATTCTCTTGAAACACCAAAACTCCAGATGTGTCATTAAAGATATTTGTATATAGGAACATTCTATATAAATCAGTAATAATAGAGTGTAATTACCTTACTGGAGTTCCTTTCGATGGTACTAATTAACAACTAAAAACACATTTTTATAAAATTAAAATGCACTTTAATCAAGACTAAACAAATAAAGAACATACTTTAAATACAAAACGCACGATAACGCACCTTTTGAGACCTGGAATAAAACAGGATTACAATTGATTACAATCTCCTAGATTAGTTCCTGTATAATGGAAATTCAGAATAGGTAACAAGGGACTAATATTCTTACTCACTTGACACTAATGAGGTTAATATGTGAGTGAGGCATGACATATATTTCTTTCAATTTTACTATCTATCTATACTAATTACTTCACATTTCCTTACACAGATTTAGTACAAATTTGTGTAAGGTGGAATTATATACATGACCACTTGCCTGAATTATATAACATACAAGATAAAATTATTAAAAAATGCTTTTTTGTTTGTCTAATGAAGTAGCTCATTATTAATTTAATGAAAAAAATAATAATAGGGGAATTGGACAATTTCAACACCTTTCAAATCCTTCGATATTTGTGCATCATTTAAAGGCAAGCAACAATAACTATAACATGCAAATTGTCAATTCATTCCTTATATATCATGGGTTGTTTTATAAATAAGAATTGATATTGAAGTGTCTGATATCAATGATTCGAAAACAATGTTTATAACTGACAGCATAAACACTTTCTTAATTATTATCATTAATACATATATTTAGAGAAAACACCCTCATAATTTTCACAGCATTTGGAAGTTGGCTGTTACATATTATGATTATATAATCTACTTAATCATAAATCATCTACAGTTGAAACAATAATACATTAAGAACAATACTTTGAAAAAAAATGTTTCCAAATACATTAATTTCATCTTCAGCTGTGCATCTTTAATAACATTCTGAAAACAAATACTGAAAAGTGAGATGTAATACTAGATATAATATATCTCACTTTTTTTTCAGTATTAGTACTTTAACAGAGTGTTTTAACATTTAGATTCTCCGTTTTAATATAAGGATGTCAATCATTGCTGACGCCCATGATAAATATATATTGATAGAATAAGAAAAAAAACCACTTAATCTACTCTAAACACAAGAACATTATGTACAATCTTTAAACATACATTAGAACAAGCGACGAAAAGGACATCTTATTCGATTAGAGGAAGTCAAAACACGTTTATTCGTTCATAGACCTCCTTGTCGGAAATAACGCTGGTGACAAAAATCTTCCGGTTGCTATTCATATCTTCTATACATCAATAATACATATACACGGATCCTAACAAGATCATCATTATTGCGTCTATTTTCAAGCAGCACTCAATATCCGGTCATGGTAATGCCTTCTAAAGTTCATTATTTACCGACATCTGGTGTTAAATAAAGTTTATCCTTCGTGACTTTAACCCCTGTGGTAAAATGCATATCAGATGTATGTTTAGCTCAGAGGGATAAGATGAGACAGGCGAAATACGTGCAATGTACTTGGGCATTGATTTCTAGACAGGGAAGCATGTTCTTGTAAAGCACTGAGGGTAAAACACCCAAGTTCAGGTACTAAGTGTGATCAGAGAACTGCAAAATAATGATATCTATAATAATATTTAATATTTTGTTTTATTTTCCTGGACTTTGGCTTTCTTTCTCTTTGAATGATTAAAGAAAACAATACAAAACAAAAAGCAAACGAACAAATAAACAAAACATTAAACCACTACGTGCCAATTTCTCCTGTCTTGCATGATTTCTTGTCGAGTAATAGTAAATATACCTAAATTGCTTGAGCTTGAAAGCATCACAAGAATATACCAAATTTTCCAAGTTATAGCCTTATCTATAGACAAGTTCTTATATAGATTAATTTGCCATGGTATCTAATGATGACATTTGGACATTAATCAAAACGGAAAACAAACACAGACCTAACAAAACAACGAAATATTTTTATACTGTTCCCAAGCACCCAACAACTTCAACAACATAACTTCTAACAGTGGTTGTGTATGTGAGTTGAATTATTTGTGACTTTATCGAAAATCGAAGCCATACCCTGTAATGGGTAACACGAATACTAATAAACTTTCATGACTTTTATTAGTTTGTCGATAGCAATTTATTTAACTTCGAGTAAATTAATGTTGACTTTCTTTCTACTTTTCGTTTCTCTTTTTATACAAAAATGAGATATTTTTGCCAGATTCATGATTATTCTTATTACAAACTATTAATATATTTAATTTTTGTTGCCAAATGTTTATTTTGACCACTTAAATTTGGAACAACATTTAAAAAATGAAGGTGAAAATAAAAGGAAATACTTCTCAGAAATGTTATTTTCTATTCTTGGTGTTTAATCGTATTATCATTGATGCAACCTCACAACATACCAATATGTTAGTCAATCTTTGTTTTAAAAAGCATACGGGTACATCAAAAAATAGCAACACAAGGTTTTTGTTTGGATCAAGTTATTGATAACACCAAACTAACAATAAAAAAGTAACGTTTCCCTGTTATTATAAGGGAAAACAAACAGCATTATTTATTTATCTGGAAAAATTATGGTTCTCGAATAACATCCAAAAATATAAACAGATATCTCAGGAGTCACTTATGTGGGCTTATGGCAGAATACAATTTCAAAAGTGTAAGATTAGGATCAAAATGGTTTCAAAATTTTCCATTTGCAAGAGGGGTTAAAAAGTACTATTTTACAATGACGCAGATCAAATTTTACGATGGAATCATGTATTAAAAAAGTCCATATTAACCATTGCAATGGGTACATGAAACCAAAAGTTTATTTTGATCTGTACATTACATCTGAGTTATGCAAGCTATTACTTTTAGTAAAACTGTTCGCTCTAATTATTTTAGGCTATCTGTAAAAGATGTAAAGGGTCGAAACGCATGAAACGTATCGAAATGGATGGGAAAATAGAGGAATGAGTCCGGATTTAATTGGAAAATAAAGGAACGGGTCCGGATCAAGAAGAGAATATCCAGCTCAGTCCAAACATGACAAAAAGTTATACTAAAGACTATTAGATATAAATGAGTTGAAATACATAGAATAAAACAGCAAACCTTGAAATTATTATTATTATTATAAGTAGTAGTAGTAGTAGTAGTGGTATTATTATTATTATTATTATTATTATTATTATTATTTTTATTATTATTATTATTATTAATTAAAGCACTTATATAGCGCTCTACATTAACACAGCGCTCAGAAACGTAAACTACTGAAATTATTTCGACCACAGATACTGTCTGTGTTCAGCTTCAATTGTCACAGGTCTGTGTTTCGATTATCAAGTCACTGGAAAATATTCTTAATCAGTGATGCGTTTAGTTACAAATATATTTAAATACCAAGGACGTTCTTTGTTGTGTTTATTTAAAGTACAAGACTTGGATAAAATTTTATAAAAGCTGTAGATATGAGCAAGGTTATAGGTACCACGATTAACTTTTTGGCTAGTAATCATGGTAATACTGAGTAATACAATTGACTCAAATTTTGGACAATTGGCTCACAGATTGGTCCCCTTGTAA
>JXSR01S022223.1:406861-426560 GCA_000969725.1 Ophiothrix spiculata | reverse complement strand
TTGTAAATCGGTATTTGTCCTGGGGGGCACTCAACGTCAGTATAATGTTGCAGGCATAGCGTGACCACGGTTTTCAATCCCCCCCCCTCTAAAGGGTGGAGGGTTCTGAAGCCAAAATATACCCTTTTCCTCTATTTACCCGTTCCTTTATTTTCCTATCCATTCCAAATCTGTTCCTTTATTTTACAATTCAATCCGGACCCGTTACTCTATTTTACAATAATATTCAATCTGGACCCGTTCCTCTATTTTCCCATCCATTTCGATACGTTTCACCCGTTTCGACCCGTTACATCTTTTACAGATAGCCAATTATTTTAATTGAAAAAATAGAAATAAAATATAAAGAGACTTAACAATTAAAGAAAACAAATCCCTAACGAACTGACGGGTTGACATCATATATCTTTCTGACGTTTCTAAATGATCAATAACCGAGTATAACATGTCTGATAACATTTGAAAGCATTATGTACCTGTCAGGTATCAAACTTAATTATTACGAAAGCAATAAACCTGACAATATACAATTTACTTATCATCATGACAATTTGTACTTTATTATTCAACATAGCTTGTTTTTGTTCACGCTTTGATTAAATTCATGATATGATTACTTCGAAAAGCACTCTGAAGTAAAACTTATTATTTTTTTTTACAACTCGTTACGCCATAACGTACATTTATTGGTTATGCTTGGCTAGTTTGACATATGTTCAAGTGATTTTATTTTTTCCGACTATATAATAATATGTGTACATTATGTAACATTACATCGCTCTCAAGATATTGAAATTCACAAATGATCTAGTAACCCTTCAAAATGTGAAGTTTTTATTTTCTACGTATGCATAAACTTGGGTGTAAGACTAAAATTTCATATTACATACGATTTTTTAATTAAAAATGATAATATGGTTTGGATGACTTTCTTTTATTCCAATCGAAATTAAATGAGAAACAGACCATTTAGGAAAAAAATGGAATATGTATTTATGATAGTAAGCGCTAAACCAGGGTGATAAGATGATTCAAAACATTTTGAAGACAACCAATTTCCTTCGAGACTTAATATGTTTGCTTATCGTCACTAATGTTAATGTGAAAATATTCCATAATAATTAGGGACCGCTTTAAAACTCAACCAGCAGTTGTCTGCCGGTTCTGGGTGGTTTTGGTGGTTACCTATTCTTTATTTCGGTTGAACCGCCCAGAACCGCCCATAATCCGCAGGCAACCTCCATCTGAGTTTTGAAGCAACCCCTTAGTGATTTAATAATCTAGTAGTATTTGTGCTTACAGTGGCAAAGATTCTGCAAGATCGAGATGAACTTTTTTTTGTTTTGTTTCAAACATCGTTAAAAAGTTAAAATAGACGAATATGTGTCTGACTACGTCGGTGAATTTCAAAAGAATGTATGTTGCTTATATAATAGAAAATAATGTTGGTAAAATGTCTATTTTTTGAATATATCTAATTTGACATTCACGTTGAAAAATATAATACATATGCTATTGTATTATTGTACATGTATGCCAAAAAGTATTACAGGTAAGATATGTGATATTTTTTGTGATAGAATGAGTATAACATATCTTTATTTCATTTCATTATTGAAACCATGTATTTCATGTTGGTCATGGGCATGAAACCGTACAATTAAAAGATAATGGCAGAAACATAAGACATTCGGGGTGTGTGTGGGTGTGTGTGTGTTGGGGGGGGGGGGGGGTTGTGTTAGTGATAAAACGAATTTTAACAATGATTAGATTTACAAGATCTGTAGATTACTTGATTGAAAAAGGGCGGTAGACATACAAGGCCAATATCTCCTACGGCTAACTCTAACGCATAAACGTGTCTCACCTGACATTCAGATGTTGCGTCATTTCTATTTTTGAGGATTTTGACCATTTTTTATATTTCATACCAAATAAGGTCAGAAAATAAACAAAAATTAAAAATAAGTGAATTATTGACCTTATTTGGCATAACAGAAATTGTAGCAATATGATGTATTGAACAAAAATTGTATATTTTTCGCTTCATACATGTATATTACATCTGTCTTGTGAATTGTCAAATAACTGTTGAGCGATTCTTTTGTTTTGTGTCATTTTGATCCATTTAATGTTGAAAAGTGTTCGAGACCTTATCATAAACATAGACAGTATATAATGACCCAATAGGTGCCTGGCACAGTATCTATATCCAAGAACATTATATTTATTACTGAACGCGTTGTATTATGACATCAATAAATTGTCTGAGATCCATTACTTTATTATCTTTTTTACTTGACAAAAGCAGTGCAAATTGGTCGTGAATTGTGTAAAAACGAGCACATCAGGGAAAACAGTCGTCTGTAAGTTTCGTTTGGACATATATGTAAGCTATCTGGTAATTTTGCGGGTGTCGTGAAGGAACTATATCAAATGGCATAATGTCCCATTTTAAAAATGCATTATAGACAGCAGAAAGTTCCATAAACTCATTAAATCCATGGGTTCCATCACAAATCATTTTTGTGATAATTAAATTTGGTTTCTCTTTTTCAGCCAGATTGGCAGACAAATTATTACTTAACTTAGAGGTGTTGTTACATTTATTTATACATTTGAGTACACCAGATCAAATTAGTTCAAATTAGTCAAACTCTGTATACTAGTATTAAGTTTAGAAAGCTAAATAATTTACATTCAAGTAATACGAGTAGACAAACCTATGTAGTATGTACAGGTATAATTTGAGTTATAGCAATGGATAGAATTTCGTTGTACCAATGAAATAATAGCAGTTCTTACTTAATAAAAATCGTATAATAACTCAATCAAATCAAGTCAAGTGTAACCCTGTTACACTTGCCCTTATTGAGTAAATGCAGCGAATTATTTTTAGTGCACATGTTAATAAAAAACATCAATCATTTAAAATTTAAACAAAAATGTATATCCTGATGATTCTAATGTTTTATTTTATTTGCATATTTTGAATGACTAGGTATCATTTGATGATCTTCTTCTCTTTAAAGGTCGGTATTCCAATCTGGTCTACAATACTATTTTTCCATATTTGAATGCCAGGTCAACACCTATATAAAGCAATCGTAAAGTTTCATTCATATACTTTTAGACAATTTAATGCTATAGAAAAGATATGTCTGAGAAACGCCCATAAAAACCTACATGTATAGGATATTTATTTTTGTTAACAAAATATTCCATTAATTCAGCACTTTTGTTGACAATATCTACAATATGAATTAATGAGTGAAAATGATCGGAATACACACCTTAAGTTGCACTTCTTAAAATCGAATATTTATTTTTGCTAACAAAATATTCCATTGATTTAGCATTTTTTGACCATATCTCAATTTGATTCAGTGAGTGAAACTGATCGGAATACACACCTTTATGTTGCACTTCTAAAATTGTCAAGTGTCTTCTTAATCATAGCTGCTTCTTGAAGTGGATACGATAAAAAGTGCCACAGAGAGCCGAGTAAAAATTGTTGAATTAAACATTTTTAAATTTTGTAGTGTACTGCGTTTTGTATAGAAATAACATTTTTTTAACGTAATATACTGTTAACCTCATACATACGTGTATCAACCTAGTTTGATCTGAAGAGTGATTTTATATGAAGCCTAGGTGAGTTGCTATATTATTCGAGACTTTAAATAGTCCTTGCCGTTTGTTTTAAGATAATCTAATTAATTAAAAAGGGTCTATTAGGTTTGATGTATGGTCAAAAGTACATGACGGTTTTAGAGGTATAGCAGAGCTTTCAATAATTTCATTTTTTAATCACTTTTAAGCAGTTTTAACCTTCGTTTTCTTAATTTTTTGGTTGGGGTGTTTACCACCCAAATGGCATATCGCCGATTGCATATAAGCAAAACAAAGTGACCCTAAGCATTAAGCAATTTTTTACACATCCTTTGCAGTCATGTTGATGAAAACAATCATAGGTGGGCCGAAAGTAAGAGTGGATGGTTACCAGCTCGAAAATGTAAGTAGCCATTATGAAAAAAAAAATGTTTTTGTATGGGCCTGAAACTTATTGGACATATAAGAACTATAATTGTTTCATGTATTTATTAGCAAAACAAACCATTAAAATCAAATATACACTTTATAACAACATTTTAAAATTGTGGAAATTTAAAAAAAAAATACAGACTGATTTTGTGACGTCATAATTACGTAACACATTAACAAATTGTCATGCTATCAGGAACTGTTGACACATTAATTACTTCTTTTCATCAGGTGACTAAACCAGTGTAAAGTAGTATATGCTCATCAAAGCTCTTTGTGCATCATTACAAAATTTCACAATCCTCTCAACCAAAACATGAAGAGACATTTGATATTTTATAATATCAGCAACAATTGCAATCTTGATGATTCCGAGCGACATGGTGCCAAGAGAAAGCTCAGAACCTGTCAAACACCGCTAGGAACTGAATTTAATACACAATAAAACTGACAGTGAACATATCTGTATACTTACAAGTAACAATTATGTTTCATAACTCCCACCAGTGTTTCTATTATTTATCGTATCAAATCACATGACATAATTTAATCATGAAGATTTCTTTGCGGCAAAGCTAATGCATCGAGAGTATCCAAATGCCATAAGTTTGCAAACAGCGCACCCAAAGGGATATAAAGTTTACACGAGAGTCTCACATGTTACACTGCGGGCATTTTTTAAAAAAAAAGTGGAATTAGCAACCACGATGGTAGTGATCAACGCATGTTCTTCGTGCAAAGAATTGTTAATAAGGTATATTATTAAAAATTGTCAACGACATATGTAAGATTCACATTTGTTTAAATATTATACTATAACAGGGGTACAATGTGGCTGTCAAGCCTGTATAAGCCACCAATGCATACATACATATCAAAGTCGTATTTTGCTAAATCTGCAAAAAATATAGGATATAGTGATTTTTAAACGCATTAATCTCAGTTATACTTTTTACCTGCTCTTACTCTCTGACAAACTATAACGGACCATAGCTTGACTTAAATCGAGTGTCGAGTGAAGTTCTTTGAGATGATATTTCCTTACAAGTTATAACATGGTCTTTGCTGAAAAATGAAAATGACATGAGGCTGCATTTACAGTTTGTTTGGGATAGAAGGTCACAATATACATTTTTTTCATCCAGTATTACAAAATAATCACCGTCTCTTGAGAGTCCCATACACAGCTCACAAAACCAATGAATCCATCAGATGTGAGATAACAACAGCTATTGGAGAACATACAAATCTCGTCCAAATCGTGAAAGACCGCAAACTTCTCTGGTTTGGTCACATTACAAGAGCAACACCCGCAAGCCTAGCGCAAACAATCCTTTTAGGATCTGTGGAGGGAAAACGAAAACGAGGCCGCCCCAGACTGACTTGGAGAGATAACATTAAATCATGGACAAACATGTCATTTTACCTGGATACCGCTAAAGACCGACAGAGGTGGAAGGACTTGGTTCACTGTATCTCATCAGCTACGCCCCTACGATCCTTTAGGTCATGGGACAACTAGAACTAGAATTAGAACATTCACATGACAAAGTCGTGTATTTTTCCTTGTGACATTATCTATTTAGGAAAATTCCTTGTTACCTACCGATATTAATTGGTCCACATTGGTACACATTGGGCCAAATATTCTGAACCTAACCTTTTGTCCCTCCCCGCCGTATCTATCTCTGCCGACGAAAAAAAACAGAGCTCCTTTGCATAAATGTCAACAATTCCATGGATGATATCCTGCAAAACGGCTTACGCCAATTTTCAACAATAAAACAACAACCAATGATTAAGAAAATATTGACGAATGATCTTAATTACACGATATTTATGAAGACGTATTCATACAGAAATACTAAAATCATTTTAGCAGGAATTATGTGGCACATTTTGATGTCCTAGCAGTTTTTTGCCCTTTCTCAAAAAGTGTAAAATAAACATGGGCCGTTTATATACATATATCTGAAACCCAATAGTGCGCTCGATTGTCAGAAGGGTAAATTAATGTTCAACTCCTTGATCACTGGCGATTCAATCAAAGAATAAGTAATATAACACGGTGAAGACTTATTGAATATTTATGATATTGTTTTCAGGATCATGAATATTCAAATCAATCGCTAAAGCTTTTTGTATTAATGGTATTAACATTACATTCAAACTTGACATCGTTTCATATTACAAACACTAAGTAAAAACAAACTGAAAAATTTGAATATTGTGCAATATTTAGTTGAGGTTCAAGGTTTATTTTATTTACTTATTTACTTTTTTTTTTAATATATTTATTTATTTACTTGTTTGTTTGTTTGTTTATATATTTATTTATTTGTTTGTTTGTTTATTTGTTTATTTATTTCCTTACTTATTTATTTATTATTTGTGTACTTCAGTATAAGAATTGCCTATGAAAAGCACAGGAAACAAACATGAATATCTGAATATCACGTGCTTATTTCAATTTAATGACATTTGTTCGATAGGAGTCTAAAATCTGTCAAATCAAAAAATACTATTGGCTTCGAACTAAATCATTTAAACTCAAAATAATCACAGCTCCTCTTGTATCAAATCTTACTCATGTTAAGGTACTATCTCAAAAATTTACAACATCCTCATTTTTTCAAATGATATTAGATTTTACGAATTACAATATGCTGAACACGAAGAGAACAATATTTCCACCATATTGATAGCCACTTAATTGTGTTATTTATTTTCATGTAGGCAAATCCACATTTGGAAGTTAATCATGGTTCAACAGAGATAATGTAAAAACAATTTGCATAGATTATAATACCTTCGTTCTTATTTGGTCAGATATGTAATGCAACAGTAGTGGATGAAAACAATTATCTTTTTTTATTTTAAAAATTGCCTACATTGATTTTTTGACACACTTGCGTTCCTTACGTTTACTTCAAAACATCTGCATAGTTTCATGAAACAATAATCGGAAATATGAAATATATAGTCCTGGCGCCATGACTTGACTTAGTGTAAAGTCATGGGAAATGTTATGTAGTAAAACTGCCATTTGAGAATGTTAATGCAGATCATTTTCGGACTAAGTGCACACCTCAAATTCAGCCAAAATATTGAAGCTGTTCACAAATTTATAATCAGTATGCTCCTTTAGAATCTTGTGCATCACATGATAGGTGATTTTTTAACATTTAGAATCAAAATGTGTGATTTTGGAGTTCAAACTTGGTTTACATCCAGATTTTGGGTGATAAATTTCATCTTTGGATTTAAATCGTGTTTGTTATGATTCTACACTATTTAACAATGTTGCCTATGGTGAGAGGAAATTTTTTACAATTTTTATTTTTTCAAATATTGTCAAAACTTAGAAAGCTTAAATGGCAGTTTTACTACACATGACTTGACGTCAAGTACTGGTGCCAAGACTTTAAGACAAGAAATATGTATATATACAATCAACATAAAATGTTGAGCATACTAATCTCTGAACGTGTTTATCTCAGTCTCATCTTTACTCCCAGGCCTCACAACCTCTGACAGGACCATAATTGCATTTCCGAGTGAAATTTAATGCGGTGTCTTTGCAAATGTTGTAAAAATTGCAAATGACAAGTGACTGTATTAACGGCGAATGTGAGATGAACGGTCACATATATGCCAGGTGAATTGAGAAAGGAAGGGATTAGCAAGACTTTATGTATAGGGCAGATAAAGAGCACGTCTGTATTTTATTGCGTTTTATTTTAAGAATATTCCTTTGCAAAGGATCAACTTACTTTTGTATAGATAACTATTTACAGATATCTTAACAAAATGATTAAACATAGTGTTTTTAATATAATCTACGCACAATTGTTTATTAGACCCAGTATATATTTCGACTGCGAATTCATATTGTATGATATAGGTATATCACTGTAGGAGACCTTGAACGTCCCAGTTATCATGGCTACCCTATTTAAATACAACCTTCCTTTCATATGATCTAAGCCATTATACATATTTTGACTACACAGCAAGTAAAAGTGGCATTTGTAATAAACTGTTGTGCTTGAAGAGTCCTTACTACAGCTAGTAAAAAAAATCAGGATACTATGATAAGCCCAATGATGGTGAACGAAATATAAAAATGGTATGCAGGACAAGAAGCAATTCCAATAGATAAGAAATAATACCAGGTGTCCCAAAAAATGGTTACATGTAGAAAAGTGACCGTGTGCTAAAACTATAGTAGTTAGAGACACGAAACTTAAGAAACATTATATTACAACCCTCTTCTTGATATCACAGCGTTATTAGTTCTTGAGTTATCAACAAAGGTAGATACCTATGTCAGAAACGCATTTTTTCAAAATTCAACAAAATGTTAAGCATACACGTTTTGTGATATTTTAACGTGCATTTTTCTAAATGATCATGACTAGACTTTATATTAAACCAAATTTGATAACATTTTTAATGAATAATAATTGAACCCCTTTTCAGTATATCTATTATGCAAATTAGGGACACCTGCATTCCATGCATTCCAGAATGAGTTGTTTTTATTGAAACTGTCAATCAAGTTTTGGCGCGAAAGTTGATGAATACGCATAAAGCACAATCAAATTTCCATGGGTAACATTCATTCTTTAACGGTTTAAACTGCAAACTTGTATAAATTAAAAAAAAAAAGTAATCTTAAACTTACAGGACATGTTTTAACTCTAATTTACTTTATTTAGTAGCAAAAGTTCGATTGTCATTAAGAAATAACAGAAACAGCAAAACTTTGAATCGATGGCAATTTATGCCTAAAATCAGATTTCGACAGATTTTCAGACCTGTAGTAATTTATGACGTCATAATTACGTAACAGCTTGTCGAATTTTCACGATTTTTGGTATCAATGGAAAGAAGAAATCATGCCCTATACTATGGTATACAACCATCTAAGTTTGGATCTGTCAATTTCAAGTTCACATGGGGTTGAACGATGGTTAAAATCACATCAAACGAACATGCTTTTGATTTTGTTGAATTTTCAAAAAATACGTTGCTGACATATGTATCTTTATTTGTTGATAACTCAACAAATAATAATGCTGTGATAATACAAGTTTGCAAACATCTAGCGGAGGTATGTATCATAAGTCATGCTAAGTTTGAATTCTCCAACTGCTATACTTTTTGCAAACGATTATTTTTCTACATGTAACCATATTTTGGGACACCTGGTACTTTTTCACTGTAATCTTATTGTCCATATAATATTTCCCGTATAATATACTTACATGTTTGTATCATCTTGGTCCCCTGTACGAATAGA
The DNA here is from genome assembly GCA_000969725.1 of Ophiothrix spiculata. Taxonomy (NCBI): domain Eukaryota; kingdom Metazoa; phylum Echinodermata; class Ophiuroidea; order Amphilepidida; family Ophiotrichidae; genus Ophiothrix; species Ophiothrix spiculata. The sequence continues at coordinate 417,211 of JXSR01S022223.1, read as the reverse complement.
CTCCTTCATGGGGTATGCATTTCATGCAAGTACTGTGGATCATTGATTGATTGATTGATTGATTGATCTTCAGAACGCGGGATTTATGTATACATTTGGCGTGCGTGTGAAGCTTCTCGCACCGCAGTGCAATACGCGATACGTACGAAACGACTTGCATAACTGTCGATCAAATTACCTGAAGTAAAAAAGAATTGAAAATTGAAAAATTTAGTCCTAAATTAATGGATATCAATAAACCAATTCTCCTGAACTCTCGATGATTTTTCTTTTGAAAATAATATACCTACTAAATGAGGAATTTGCCACCCCATGTGTTTTCTCATGCAATACAGAAAACAATTTGATTTTATAGGCTACATGACACTTTAATAATTATTACATATTACCTTCAAATAAGGAGATTGGCTACAGGATATATGTTTTATTGATTTCAGTCATCGTAGCTTCGAAACATTTACTTTTTAAGACCATCGTTTAAACCTTTGGAAGAGAAAATACTTTATTAAGATGTATATATTGACATTTGTTTTTGTTGAAGTTGTTGTTGTTAAAAACGGGCATCATTTTGAAAGTCAGGTCAGCTAAAAGTTATTCTTTTTTGTGTGTATCTGAGCAAATGCAAAATTCTACTGAATATACCGTGTTTGCCTTTAATCAGAAATAGGAAGCACAAAAAGAGCAAACAAGAACGAGACCCTTAGGCTAAATGTGTCATAACAAGCGTTGAGACTAAAAGTCGAGCAAGACTACAAGTTACGGTTAATACATTCATGATTTCTTTTGAACGATCACGTAGACAGAGATCGTTTCTTTTATTAAAGCAGAGATTATGGTTTCTTATAGAACTTGAAGTGGCTGAACAATAACAATTTGACTGGTTGAGGGTTATATATTGAACTAAACCAGAACTAAATCCACCGGTTCAATCATTTTACTAAAGATGTTCATAAATAACTTATCCCAGGGAGTATTCTCAAAATCTAGACAAAGAAGGACGCTATATAGAATAATTTAAAGCAAGTTGTTATAAAGTGGTTATTTGCTGCGAGCATTTCCTGCTCAGAATCCTTGACTTTGCTTGGCTTTAACAAGTAGGGAATATAATTTACTACAGCTAGGGCAGAACCTGATTTTAAAACAAAATATTGCGTTGTTTATGATATTTCCTTTTGGTAGAAATTGTGTAGTAAAAATGAATTGGAAAATGTCATTAAAGTCAGATATTTAATTTGAACAATTTTTTCACTTAAAAAAATACTCTTTTATGCAATAGTAATAATAAGAGTTTAAATATTTTGAAATGTCGAAATAAAGCTGTCTGTGAATTCTCTTTAAACACATATTAGTTCAGTTATTAATCAGTTGTTGACCAAAAATATAAACGAAAGAACTGACTTACCAAAAAAAAAACCAATCCAGAGGAAATTCAAGTATTACATAATCAAAAATTAAAAAAAATTGTAAAACATTGACTGATTTCAAAAGCAAAGTGCACAAAAACTCTTCCGAGACTTAAGATGAAATAGAATTACAATTGACTTCAGGCGTCCTAGATGAGTCCATGTATAATGGAAATTCCGAATATGTACCAGGAGACTAATATCCTTACTCATTTGACACTAATGAGGTTAATATGTGGGCGAAACATAGCATATTTCATTAAATTTAACTATCTATATCTTATTTTCCTGGAATTTCCTTACACATTTTGTACAAATGTGTGTTAGAAAGAACATTATTAAATATTCTTGTGAAGACTTTTACGCAATATTTTAAAAACTCTGTTGAGATATATCTAATAATATTTAACAGAACACCTTAAAATTCTCGGTTTTAATATTGAACTTTGATGAATATATATTTATAGAACCACTAAAAACACAAGAGACATAAGTGTAATCTATAAACATGCGTAATAAAGTACAAGCGGCAAAAAGAGGAAGTCCTTATCGATTACGGATGTCAAAACAGGTTCACGCGTTCATAGACCTCCTTTTCTGAAATGACTCTGGTGACTTAATCTTCCGGTTACCATTCATATCTTTTTCATATCAATACATACACACAGATCTTACAAGAACATCATTATTGCTTGTATTTTCAAGCATCACTCAATATCCGGTCATGGTAATACCTACGAAAGTTCATTATTAACCGGCATCTGATGTTGAATAAAGTTTATCCAGTGTATCTGTAACCCCTATGGCTGAAATGCACATCAGATATATGTATACATGTAGCTGTGAGGGACAAGATGGCAAGGATCAAGTCACTGACATACACTTTGGCATTGATTTCTAGCCAGGGTAGCACAATAATTGGGTAGCACCGAAGATAATATACTTAAGTACAGCTACCCTCAACTATATATTTGTGGTTAAGGGAATTGCAAAATTACACTCTTGATAAACATTCAACATTTTACAGAACTTGGATTCCTTTTCTTTTATGTATGAGTATTTTATTCTTTAAATTGTTGAAATGATTATTGAATAAAAGCCCTATCAAATAGAAAAATAGGTGACGTATGATAATTTACATCACTTTTAAACGATTGAGAGGTAACTCAAACTGTTTATAATACGCTGTTGTAAATAAAGCCATTGTATTATCAGGTTTCTCTATAACACTTCTAGCTGCATTCACTTCAGTATTATTAACTAAGCTCAATTATGAAGAGCATCATATTTCTGTCATGTAATTACCATGAAAGCAACAACAACGTATGGCTAACAAACAGCATCATGTTATTTTTTATTTGCCTGAAATGCTTGTTTTTTATTTCTATTTGTTTTATCTTAAATTATAATAGACGATTAATTTAAAATTTAAAAACCCGAAAGTACTTTACAGATAACCTTATTTCAACACATCATGGGCATCAAAACACCACAAGCTAGAAAGTGATACTGAGCTGGGTTGATACTATTACGTGTGGTATGTCTATCAATTAAGTGTTAATAAAGAACTTTCACTTATTATCTGTTGAGATTGTATCTTTGCATTATACAAATGACATGTATACCATCTACTCAAACAACTTAATTAATATGATAGAACTAGAGAACACCTAGAAATTTAAAGGACAGAAGGGAGTTCTAACCAGATACACGTAACACTAATTTCAATATAAAATATCCCATTCCCGAGATGGTTGTTTTGTATAGCCAAGACCTTGGGAACCGCTCCGGATGGCAATTGGTACTCTTGCTCATCATAAAAACGGTATAAAAGGATCTGATTTTGACCCACCAGTGGCATGAGAACCATTTAAGTATGCCAGACATGTTTCAAATACATACATACATACATACATTATGGGCATTTATTAGGCGCCATTTCATATAGATCACGGCGCACCATGATGGAATAAATAAAAGAAAGGTGAAAACATGAAAAGCAGCAAACTGAAACATGCAGTGAGATTACATCGGAAAAAGGTGTGTTTTGAGCCCTTTCTTGAAACTGTGTAATGATGAAACTGAACGAAGTTCATATGGTAGTGAGTTCCAAAATGTTGGTGTAGAGAGTGAAAAACTCTTGTCAAAAGCAGATCTAAGTCCTTTGTAGTTGTATTTTGGCACTCTGAGGCGTGAGAAATCTGATGCTGAACGCAATCCCGAACGACTTTGTTTGTACATTGGTAGTGATGATGTAAGGTATTTTGGAGCAAATCCATTCAAACATTTGAAAACATAGAGATATTGTTTGTACAAATATGGACCACATGTACAATAACATTCACATCCTAATCGTCTCGATCTGTCTAGGATTAAGCTTCAAATTAGACTATCTGAATAATTTTAAGGCACTTCGTCATTATTAGGAAGAGCGGGTTTATATATAAGAAGATATCGTTTATGACTTTGAATTAGTTATATGACTATATGAATAATATATAAATTTCAGTTAGTTACACTATAACCAAATCACCACAGTAATTCGCTCGTTAGTGCTGTATTTGAGTCCATACGAATGGCTACACTACAAAATAATAACATAGTTTTGAATAACAACCAAATTACAGTTAACATTTTATTAACAATATCGCCGAGTATTCAAAAATAAAAATAAAAAAGCATTAAAATGATTAGTACATGTTGCAGAAAGGATAAAAGTTATAGCGTTACATGTTCAAAATAAAAGGGATCAATTAAAATTCATAATACCTTGGTGTTTCAGTTTTCTCTCATTACTATTTTGTTTTAAAGGAATCACACGTAAACAATATTATTCCTTATTTTCTTACTTATTATTGTGTTCGCTGTCCGGCTAATTCATAAAACGTGGCTGTCCAGCCCGTATGAGCCGTATATGACAGAAACCTCATTGCTCATTGCTCATTTTATTTTCAATGACATAAATACAAATATATAAAAAGCAAATTGAAACACGGCTAAACAAATACAACACAATTATGGAGGAAAGGGCTGTAAGGCCAGGAAGGCCTGTTTATTGCCCTCACCTCATTTTGCACTACAGGTGAAAATACACGTAAAGGTCGTAATTTACCGAAATTGACATTTTGGCAGATTCACAATCCTTGTGCTTACTACAAAATAATCACACGTAAACAATATTTTCCCATATTTTCTTACTCATTACTGTGTTCGCTGTCCGGCAATTTCATAAAATGTGGCTGTCCAGCCCATATGAGCCGTAAATACCAGAAACCTCATTTTGCGCTACAGGTGAAAATACATGTAAAGGTCGTAATTTACCGAAATTGATATTTTGGCAGATTCACAATCCTTGTGCTTACTACAAAAGACCAGCAAAAGTTCATTTTAAGAAAATGATATGAAATATGAAATAAATCTGTATATTTTAAGACAAACAACAGAAAATATAGCGCTTACTGATCTTTGAACGCGTTTACTGATCTTTGAACTCAGTTGTACGTTTCACTTCCTGACAACCTTTGACAGACTATAACTTGACTTCTGTAAATCGTGTGAAGTTCATTAAGGTGCCATTTCATTCCTTAAAGGATGGTCTTTGCAAAACATTAACAAGTGAAAATGACAAGAGGTGGCATTTACCGCTGATTTGGGATGGACGGTCACAAATAGTGTTCGTATGAATTCTTAGCTTTTGTACGTCTTTTGCTTTTAAAAGGAGGCGGACAGATACCATTGTTATAAATATTGATTTATATTGAAGGCGAAAATATCGAATACAAAAAGTCATAAGCGGTTATTGAATTCGTTGACCACCTACTACATGTAGACTACCGCAAAATTCTTGCGTTAGTTTTTTCACGTTTTTACAAAACAAAAGACATTAATTTTGTTGCATACTTATTGCAAAACGGATGTATAAAAATAGTAACCGATGGATGAAAAGATGCAAAAATCCCACTTTACAGCCAAATGTAAATGGAGAGATATGCAAATAAAGTTACTTATATTTTAAGTCGCTAATAAAATAAATTTATATATAATACAGTAAAAGTACATGTAATACCTGAAGACAAAATATAGAATTAAAATTGAAATAGTCCTACCTCGGGATATCATCGTGTGCACTACACCTGTCATAAGAACGTCATTTACTTACATAAGCGGATAATTCGACCAAAAATAGAAATGAAGTAAATTAATATCATGTGCGGCTCAGATGGATGGAAGGGTAAAATTATTTAATTTGCGTACCGGTTTTTTATTTTGCAATGCACAGTACCATGAAAAGTTGCTTTGTGTTGTATACATGCTCTAGTATTAGTACATGTATGGAAGGTGAAAATTGCGAATATGACAAAAACCTTAAAACTAGGAAAACAAAACAAATGTTGATATATTCATACCAAAACCTGCTTTAAAATGTTTAAATTTAAGAGTGTTTTTACAAACTTGCTTAAACAATTTTCACTAAGAAGGAATTGGAAATGATGTTCTCAAAAATGACATATTTTTTAATACTATTTTGCCATGACAACAGTCTGATATAACTGAATACAATGGAAAAAATTGAATGTTTTAGTTTTAAGCAGCTACAGTCATTACACTTTACTTACCCTGAAAGACACATTGATATTTATGTAGCCCGTAGTTTCATGTAAATGAAAAAAGCTGAAAAATAAGAAATCTCATCAAACAATAAATTACAAGAACATACCAGTTAGGATTTGATTTTATGATTTGAAGTAGTCTGATAAATTAAAAACAGAAACACATAGAAGTTGAGAACAAAATAATGACAGTTTGATAGATACTTCAACGAATTTTGAAAGACACGGCGATAGTAAGTAATAAGATAATGAAAAGTCTATCTGACACTTGCAGTCTCATTTATTTCAGAATTATTAGCTTGGCTCATATGAAAAATTCATATTTCTGACAAGTAAGTTATTTATCCTGAAGAAATAAACAGACAACGTAACATATACCGACATCATGATTGTATTTTATTATTTTTACCTATTATATTGTTGCTGTTGTATCGATTAGTTACTGACATGGCATTATCAAAAAAAAACCCTGAAAGTACTTTGCATTTTAATCTAGTTTTAATACATCTTTGCCATCTTGGAAACTTAAGCTAAACATGATACAAAACTAGTTTGACATTTATTATATTGACAAGTTTCATTAATCAGTGCGGCAGGCGGCTGTGGCCGCCCAAATGAACATTTTTTTCATGACCAACTTTGTCTGACCATATCTCCAAGAGGAAATAATGAACTTTTACAATATAGACAAAGCAAGCATCAATTAATTCCAAATTTTGTCATATCATTTTATATAAAATTATCATGATAAAAGTAGAATCAAAAAATCTTCTGTGTAGGGAATTTTCGTTGTGGTTAATTGTTATGCTAATTGAGCACTTTAGCAACCAGTGCCATTGACCATAATAATGAATGGGTGTCAATAAATCAATACATGATTTCTTGGTATACATAATAGACTTTATAGATTGAATTATGTTGTGTGGGGAAATTGAAAAGTTGCAACAGAAAATTGTTTTGACTTTTTTCTTTCACAAATTTAACTTACAAAAAATTAATTAAATTAAAAGTTAATAGCATGACAAGAAAAAGCATTTCATTGTTTACAAATGGGTTCAAATTTATTATCAATAATGCTGTTAATCATGAGAACTGGTGAGTTGAAAAAAATAAGTCCATTGGGCCTATAACCAATGGTGACAATTTCAAAACCGATCCAGCACTGATAGAGTACTGGTAGAATTAGCTAATAGATAAAAAAAGTTATGACTTATGTTTTAATGTTGTAATTATAATGCAAGATTTATATTGATGATGGTTTCCTCAATGGCTTGGGACCTGAGGTAGGATGCATTGAGTAATATATAGCTTTTATTTATAAGTTATGCATTGAATTGATATCTAAACACGTTTAAAATATATATCTGATCTTGTTTTGTAATCGAGTAAAAAGAGTCAAATTAATTTTCTTAATTGTTCTTACTTATTTCTGCGTTCACTGACAAGGTTCTATAAATAATGTAGGTATCAAATTTAAGCTTTTGCAAATGTGAACATGTCTTTTTATATTAGTATATACATAAACAATTTTTGAATTTAAACAGAAATACTGGCCAATGTTATGATATTTTTGACTACAGAAGTCAATCAAAAATGATAGTGTATACTCTCATTCCTACTGGGTTGATAAAAGTTCAAGAATAAATTTGAATCTAGACAACCAGAAATTTACTTACTGGGAGCAACCGATGTTGCGGACGAAACCATCGTCCTTCAGCTGGGTTGTGATACATAGGAGAAACCTCACAGCCTCTTCGGAAAAGACTTCAGCAACATTCACGCTCCACCTCAGGCCCAGCTGAATCTGCGGTCTATGTACACCAGAAAACCAGTGGACATAATTTTGAATTGGGCGATGTGAAAATTCTGGATCGTAAAAGCCGTTGGTTTGAACGGGGAGTTAAAGAAGCCGTCTTGGTGAGAGTTGAACAACCTTCTCCAAACCGTAGTGGAGGGGTGTGAGCGAACCTATTGCACACCTGGGACAGACCAATAAGAACTTTTCCTCGCAAAATGACCCCATCTCTAACATCTGATGACGTCGCTTCGAACTAGTCTCGAATTTGACATCACAACTCAGCTGAAGGACGATGGTTTCGTCCGCAACGTTGGTTGCTCCAAGTAAGTAAATTCTGGTTGTCTAGATTCAAATTTATTCTTGAACTCAATCAAAAATAGTTAGTAATTCCGATTTTACAGTGTCTTGGAAATTTATTGCGGTTACAGTAGCGGTTAAAGACAAAAGTCTACAATTTCGAGCTGAACACTTAAACTTTAAATATGTCGTTAAATATGTAGTCTTTTCAATTCAAATATGCAAGAATATGTCTCGCCTTGTCATCAAATTTCAATTATTTCCGACTCCATCATTGACAAATACATTGCATGCGCTATTGTTTAACCCAAAACACAGATAACAAAAAATCTGTGTTTTAGACAGTAGACGACATGGATTGGGTTCTCCTTAGACAATTCAAATTATAATGAACACATTCTAGTATTCCTCAGGAGACATATAACGTTTCCTCATTTTATGCTAAGGAGGTGAACGCGACAAGTAGGCAAGTCATAAATTATTTTCCTAATAACTAAACATTATTTGACCAGGTTTGATTGGCAAATTCGTATTTAAGATTACTTGAGAATGTGTTATAGAGAGGTCATATCTATCATTCGTAAAATATTTGAAATTTAATGCTTTTATATGTACTGCATATGGGATTCCCTAGAAATGGAGTTCTAACCAGATACACGTATCACCAACGTCTATTTAAAACATCCCATGACAAGGGTATTGCTTTGTGTAACGATAATAGTGTAAATATCATTGCGTTCACTGGCATAATTCATAAACTAGATAGCTCCCTAGCTTTGCTCATTGAGAGCTTTATTAAATGCTTTATCCAAAATCTCATCAAACAAATAATTACAAAAACTTACTTGTTAGGATGTCTTGATTTTAGAAATTGGGGGTGGGGTGGTTGCAACCCCCTTAAGGTTTTTCCCCGCACCATAGAAACGCACAAAGGCAACCGACTCCAGGCATTTGGGTAATCTGTTTTACATCCTTTGTGGTCATTTTGATGAAAAAAATATGGGGATACCACCTAAGGTGGGGTTAGGGTAGGCCGTCAAAGTTGGGGTGTAGGGGTTGGTTGCAACGCGGTGACATTTTTGACAATTTTTGATCGCCATTTTGAATAAAAATATATATGCATGCTATGAGGCTGAAACTTGCAGGGCATATAAGAATCATAGTGGCCATTTTTGCCAAAATTCCGATTTTTCGACCTGAAAAACCTTAATGACGTCATATCTTGGTATCGTTGGATAGGATAGGGCCATACCTATCTATTGATAGTAAAACTACGTTCATAAGGGGTTCCGTTCTAAACATTTAGGGGCCCTTGGTTGGACGTGTTACGATAAAAGCTTGGTTAGACGAGGGTTAATATATTTATATTTTTACTGCTGTTGCTGTTGCCGTTGTTTTGTTTATTTGAATATCAACTTGCATGGCATTATGGTGTTTTTTTACGTTTGACCTTATCATTAAACCTTCTATGGCATCATAGAACCTCAAGCTAAATACAACGCAGAACTAGGTTGACACCTATGTGTGTTATGTTGTCACAACCAGAAGTAAGGTCCGAGAAAAGTGGCTTGTTTTATTTTTTTTATGCATAGAAAATCGGCACAGACTGTCGTTTCGACTATGCTCATGAATATTCATAGATTTGAGACACAAATTTAAAAAGGCCCATAAACTCATCCAAGTAGATCATAATTCAAAACAATGTTGTATATAGATGTAAAAATGTTGTAAAAACATCCTGAAATCCAAAATAATTGAAATTTTGCTAAATATATGTAAAAATTTATGTAATTTCTACAGTGATTATTTTATCTGAGTTAGGTCAAATTTGGTCTTTGCGTTTTGCTTAAAATCTGTGGTTCTGGACTTAATGTATTTTAGCCAATTGGTCAATAGCAGGCGACAACATTTCTTTATCAGGATTGCTAAACATTTTAAGATAATTCTTTTTTAAAACATTCAACACGTACTAGAATATGATGCTTTGTCCCATGAGGCCGCCATGAGGTCAAATAAGACATCAAATGTCTACGTCAAACATCACGTGACCCCGGAAGCGAACAATTAAGCGGCACTTGCCTATTGTTAGATATATATTGTCAGAAACCAACAAATATTTTACACAGCGCTCCGTGGCGAAGCGGTCGGGCAGTCTGTTTTTAATTGAATCTTGGGTCCCAGGTTCGAATCCTATCGGCGCTTTTTTTGTTGCAAAGTATTATTTTTTCCCATCATATTAGAA
>JXSR01S022223.1:348755-367664 GCA_000969725.1 Ophiothrix spiculata | reverse complement strand
TTATTATTTATTGCTCCTGTTTTAGGGTTTTCACATTATCTTTTATTATAATACGTGCCATAATTTAATCATAGAGTTGCTTTTATGTCAAATGTGTAAACGATAACCAGCTAAGAGTTTTAAAACATAAAAACGTTAGGGCGCACTAAAAGGATACCCGTTTCCGATAGCATCTCACATGTTACATACTTGATATGTCTACAAGCATTTTCACACAAAAAAAAGTGTATTCGACAGACTCAAATGCTATCTTTAATTAATATGATTGTGTTTTTGGTGTACTAATACAGTTGAATATCTCTGTCAAAGATAGAAAAGAAACAGTGGGTTTTTTTCGTTTTGTATACGATGTCTTATTTTGCAAACAGTGCTTTTTGCCTTTTTTAGTCCAAAAATGAAACTTTCGGGCCATGTTTTTACATAAAAGAACAAATCTTAAGTATGAAAAAAAAAAAACATATTCATATTTTTTAGTGTTTCTTTTCTCCTTTCTTGCGGTTACGCACCTTTCATAATAATAATAATAATGGCATTTATATAGCGCCTTTTACCGAAGATACAAAGCGCTCATGACTCGCTGCAGGTAAATCGTCACAACCATTTCACTTCACTTAGAAGTGCTTCCGTAGAGCACATTCTATCGGTACTTCGGCTGTAATATTCACCCTTTGTGCAGCTTCCCATAACCTGGGTGGGGGCAGACTCAGATGGACAAATCTAGTTACAGTTTTAGATGCAGGAGGAAGACCGGAGAACCTGGAGAAGAACCTGCGGAAGCGAGCATGGACTGTAAACCAAATGCACATACAGCGCCGGGACCGGGAATCGAACCCAGGACTCAGTGGTGCAAAGCGAGGAAACTACCGCTACGCTAACCCGCTTCCCCTATTGCTAAACCAAAATTAGAAGTACCTGATATTTTTTTAGTTAAAAAATGATTTTTTTGGTGCATTTTTTCCTTTAAAAGAGATTGTGTTTCCATGATATCCGATTAGAACTTTATGTCAAGAAAATCAATATTATTGCTTTTTTGAATCAATATTTGATTGGTCAAGTTAAATTGTGAAGCTCATCTGCTGTTTGTAATAAAAATCCTTATGTACCACGTGTGTGTCATTTACTTAAACTTTCAATTGGTTGTGAGACACACAATTCAATTTACTCTATACCAGGCATACATCTACGGATTGTTCAATCTAATCTGTGTTACACTCATCCACGCCAAAGTTTCTTATTTCCAACAGAGTTAAATGACACCATTGTGGGTAAAATGTGACATTTTTTTACCTATTTCGGGCTTAAAATAAATATTTGATTGGTCAATGCAAATTGTGAAGCGCATTCGCTGTTTGTAATTAAACTCCTTACCAAGGTACCACGTGTGTGTCATTTGCTTCAACTTTCAATTGGCCGTGAGACACAAATTCAATTTACCTTACCAGGCATACATATTGATTGTTCAATCTAATCGGTTTTACAATCATCGATGCCAAATTTCTTAATTCTAGCAGTTATTAATTTAAGGTCACTTTTTTGGTAAAATATTACATTTTTGACCTATTTGGGGCAATTTTTAAAAAACTAAGTAAAAAAATCAAAACATTAAGAAATGCGTTCCTAGATATTGCTTTCTAGATTCTAAAAAGTAAAATAGTTCGATTATTCACCAAAGCAATTTTTAGTTAGCTTTCCCGTGATATTTGTGGCCAAAAATATGCCTTTTGAACTATGGAGCCATATTTACATAATTTGGTTCAAAACGACGTCACCTTCAGGTTCAGTATGCAAATCCGCGTCTAGAAATATTTAAAGAGATTAAGGTATATTACTGAGTTACAGAGCAAAAACCGTTTCTGAAAACGAAGAGTTGACAGGGACCTTAAGGTAAAAAGAATCAATAAACTACTTGCGTTGTGATAAAAAAAATGCAATGTTTAATATTTTGACAGGGAACGTCCCCGCTTGAACATGCATTACATCAATAATAACTAAATATTTATTTTAAAACAGTTAAAATACAGCATTACAAATACAAACTTTATACAAAGGCCCTGATGACGATAGCTAGCATTATATTAAGAGACAACTATCATTTCTCTTTTAAGATATTTGAAATAGCATTTATTATGACTCTAAACTTTTTATGCTGTTCTCCTTTCTTTTGAACCTTCAATATTGCTTTTTTGACACAAGTAAGAATTTTCTTAGTTTTGTGACATTATGATATTGAGATAGTGTATGTCCACCAACGTTATACTTATTGCTTAAAGAGTCTGTACATACCATCTACAAAACGACCGAGGTTTATTTGTCAATACCATTAACACTTGACCAAAGCAATGTAAAGTTGTCTTAAATTCCTTGTCACTCAGTACATCAGGGAAATCAGCCGTCTGAGGCTTGCGGTTGTACCTATATGTTTGGATTGTAATATTCTAAAGGTGACGAGAAGGAACAATACTCTTGAATTGGAGACATCGTATCAAATTTTGAGAACCCATATTTATGGGTTTATCACAAACGTCCAACCTTTTAACCCTCGTCTAACCGGGGCATAAAAATGCAAAAGCAACTGACCCCAGGCATTTGGATAATCTCTTTTACATCATTTGCGGTAATTTTGGTGCAGTTAGGGTAGGCCTTCAAAGTTAGGGTGTAGGGGATTGGTGAACCTCCGGAAAATCGCCATTTTGAAAAACATATGCATTCTATTAAGCTAAAACTTACAGGACATGTTAATATTATCATTTTCCTTATTTTTTATTTGCAAAAAAAACCCGATAAAATTCCGTTATTTCGAATTTTTATAGCATAAATTTTATTTTGGTTGCCATTTTTGCCAAAATTTCGATTTTTTTCGAAGCACCTTTATGACGTCATAATTACGTAACGCCTTGGCCGATTGATGGAATCTTGGTATCGTTGGATATGGGAGGATCATACCTATCTATTGATAGCAAAAATTCCTTTAAAGGTTTAGGTAAGACGTGGTACAAAAAAGGTTTGGTTAGACGAGGGTTAAATTACATTGGAAATATCAGTAAATGACCTTGAGTTGAAGTTAACGACAATCTGAACCAAACCATTAACGATCCGTTTAATAAATAACCTATAAGTTACGTTCCAAGTGTAGCAATACAAATAACGATAAATCATATTAAAATGAAACTTAATTTAACCTGAGGTGTAATGTGATGAAAATTGTAAAAATGTTTCGCTAACTTTCGTCCAGTCGGATTGTCGCCAATTGCACCTACACGCAAAGCAAAGTCGTTACCATATCCGTCTGATCGAGGTTCATTTTTTTCCATTGATACTAAAATCATGAATGCCGATATTTATAGCCTTACGTAATTATGACGTGATACATGACTTCAGGTTTTAAGTTTAATCGAAATCCCATTGTTGGCATAAATTGGTATTACATTTTATGCTGTACAATATCTGAATTTAATTGTATTTTAATTTAATGAAGGAAATAACATTTTACTATGTCCTGTTAGTTTAAGCTATGGGTATATTTTGTCATTATGTCGTCTTTCCTTCCCACGTGTAAGGCGGTACCCCATTTCTTTCTTTTTAAAATGATCTCAAAGGATATTAACACTTAAGTGCATAAGGTTGTTATATTGGTTATTTACCCAAAACTTATTGGTTAATGTTATTTACTCTTTTGTGCAAACACTTGTAGAGAGTTAAATCTGTATTCAAAGCATTTAAGCTCACGCTTGTCATTTTCAGCAGCCATTGAAAAAGTGTTACATGTCAAGAAACAAATAAAATTTGAAACCTTTATGGCAAAAACTTTACTGAAAATAGGTAAGGTTGCAATTTTAAACATAAGTAATATTAAATGAATTGATAAACGAATCGGATAAACCAAAACTTTAATTCAAATTTTAAACCTTAATTATATTAAGATTACAATTCAGGATTTTACAAGGCGTTTTTAAGCTTCCATGGGTTGTCAGGTTAATAAAGTGATAGAGTTATGCAATCTGTTTGTTTTTGTTTACAAATACATATTTCGTTTCGAGAAAAACATCAGGTTGTAACATTTTCATTTATCTGTTAAATTTGATAGAAGTGTTGTAAGTGATCTTTGCTTTATGCAAAGTATACGCATGTATATGTACCAAACTAGGATGCGATTTAACTTATTATATTTGCATTACCATGATAACGTTTGTGTGTAATACATAATGTCTAAATATAATTAACTATTCGATATTACATAGCAAAAACTATGATAAAATCCAACTGGTAATTTAGGAAATAATAAGCGTTTAAATGACAACAGACTATCAGTTCAACATCTCATTTGTTGTAACCTTACGCACATATTTCAGGGACTGGGTGAGATTTATTTATTATGAAAGTCCACATATTGATGACTACGCCATAAAATAGTAAGATACTCTAAAAACGCTTCTCAAATCAAGTTTGGAAACTTTTTTTATAAATAAAATATAATCAATTGGATTTACACAGATATTGCTCAATTCCGTGACCCACCTTCTAAGAAAGTAGAATTATTCAGCCATTAAGCAACCTCTAAATTTGGTGTCATTTGAAGGAAAGGATGCTATTTTGTTTTAATTATGCATTAAATAAATTAATGAGAGTTAATCATATGAGGTATTATAGAAGACTGAAAAAAAAAATCCAAATTTTATTTTAGAAGTGTACTTTAAACACATATCAAACTTAATAATCGTAATAATAAACTCGTCAAAATTCACTCTCTTGATAACGAAACAAATATGCCATATATGACACTAATCATATTTTACGTTGATTCTATAAACTTGAAAATTACTAACCTAACACGTCTGACATTATTAAAATGTATTATATTTCTGGCTGAAATCAGATGCAATAATGGTATAATTAACAAACACCATTTCGATACTAATTATATTCCTCTCAAATGCTTAATAAGTGTTTAATATAATTGAAATATCTAATTTCGCAGAAATAGTATCTTCTTGGGAATTTATCAATCGAGGGCATCAAAGTGCCATCAGGAAGATATAATACCAATGTATTTTGACACAAATACATCATTGTGAGGGATTCTATGTCGCCTGCCTCCGAATTCAATTACCACTATTCCTAACATGATACGTGAGTCTTAACAAGTAAAGTTTTACTAATCTAGGTATAAACACTGTCAACAGTCTCTTAATCTCACTGACAAGGAATCATAACAAAATAAGAATACGATAATACCTAATCTGGATAATTACTGCTACTCATATTTTACGTATGCTTGTCATGTATTTGCGATGTTTAAAGATTTCTTTTCGCACACATTCATTTGCTTGTTAAAAGATGTTATAATTGCCCATTAAATACACACATGAATAAAAAATAAATGTGTAATTATATTTGTGATCTGCTACTACAGCCTTAAACATTGAGCATCATGTTATATTTCATATGTAATTAGAATCCCTGTAGTTTGCTGAATCTGTGACTTCAAGAATTGCACACTGACTCCTTACGGGACCTTAGCCGAGGGCCAATTTTTAGAAGTATAGCGAAATGAGAGTCAAATGAAAGGTCTTGTAGCATAGAATTTACATATGGCATTCTTTTTTTAATTAATAATACCCAAAGTTTAGCAATTTCATCACTGCAAAATCTTCCAACACCAGTTTTTTCACGCACAACGATAAGTTCACAGTGTTGCCATCACTGGACTCTGAAGCCACCATAATGATGCCACCATAATGATGCCACTCGAACTTTTTACAGATTATATTGGTTCCTTTGGTGGGCTAAAGAGTCAAGAGTACTTTACTATTTCCCTAGCGGAAGATCACATGTTGTCACTAAACATGTTTTACTATTTCTCTCTTAAAATCATTTAATATTTGCACGTACTCGTTTGATTTAAATATGCTTAACGTGACAGCGCATCGAACTTTATGGTTAAACGAGGTAGGTTAGTTATCTGTCTATTTACTGAACTGAAGTCTGGATTTACAATATCTACGTATATAGTAATGTTTATATTACATCTCTTTGTGTAGATTATGTTATTGAAAGTTGTCGTTTAAAACACCTAAAAACACCTGATAATTTTAGGTGTGTTTGTACGAAAGATTGACATGTATATTTATACTGCTTATTATTTATATGCAGCAATAACAAGAGCAGGCAGTTATAATAACGAACAACTCATTTTTATTGCGTGATAATAATAATAGTTTTTTCAAATGCAAAGTAGAACCTATAACAAATTTGACTTACATGCAAAATAGCATGATCTTGAATTAAAACAAAATATGTTGAGAACATTATCATATGAAAACACTTGACATTTGAGCATCAATATAATTAATTAACTCTTGTGGTTTTTAACTCAATAAAAACTTTACTTTATACTTGTACACGGAATAGCATTCATTATTGTTCATTGATACCATTCTCTATTAATGCGAAACTGGTACATACATAATTTTTACGCAAAGAGAAGAAATAGACCTATAAGTAGATAAGACGAAAATCTTTTAAAAGATATATGAAAACTTTTGTAAAAACAAAGAGAAAAATTAATTGTAATCATAAAAAAGTATCAAGGGAACCGGAGCAGGTTATTTAGTATAGCTGAATTGACAAATATCTTGATTAAAAAGATTCATTATTGCATATGTCATTATGACTGCAACTAAACACGAAAACCGGTCAATTATGAGCATCAGGAATATCATGGACATGGACAAGGTTTTATGGTGTTATAGCCCCTAATCACTCCAAGAACTCCAACATGCTTCAATTCATCATATTGATATTAGTAAAAGGAGCAATGATTAAATATTGAGAAAACAAACAATATCCTTACTTGAAATTATATAATATGATTTAAATTTAAGCAAAAACAGTTCATTAATTTAAATTTTCAAAAAAGGGTGTTTTTTTCTAGTAAAATGTATGTGTTTGTGTTTATATGCTCACTTATAAAATTAATAAACAATACTTGTTTTGTTTTTTCGAAACAAATGTTATAATGATCGAACGATTAGAATACAATTTTCTTTGGTCAGACAATGAGTTTGCATTATTAAAAGATACTATTAGTTATCCCTTTTTGTTCATGTAATTCGAGAAACTGTTAATGGTTTGTGTTCGTATTACAAGAGGCCGGAAGCCGAGTGTGATACGAACCCAAACCATTAATGCGGCCTCTTGTAATACGAACCTAAACCATTAATATTTTTCGTATTGCATGAGAACAAACAGGGGATAACGAATTTATCACTCAGTAAACACGAACGTTGATAGCAAAAACTTGAAAATGACAGGAGAAATGCTTTGAAAATAGTAATTCTTAATATTTCTTATAACATTGCAAACAATCTAAGATAATGCGCGTCGTTTCTATTGGCATCGCGTAGTACAGGGCGTTTGCGGTTGGTATCGCACGTATAGCAACGGCACGCACTTTGTAATACAACTATAGTGTTCCAAAAGCAATACAAGTTGTACTGGTAAAAGAGCTGTATGATACGACTTTTTCGTATCACAAGGCGGATTTCGTATCATTTAGAACTTTTTACGGAAATATCCTTTTTACCTACGCAATTGTGGTATTTTTATTTACTGAGTGACGTATTTGGTTTCATTTGAGTGGTTGGTAATGCTCCTGTATCTAATACTTAAATGTGACCCGTCATTTCGAAAGGTACCTTAACCCTTTCAGTCCTAAATGTGCCATACGGCACACATTTCTAGTCGGTCTATTGGATGTATTTTGTACACCCTACACTGGTTGCAATGTATTTATTTGGTTTGCTGATAAAATTTCCATTATTTTGATACCAAATTCGACCCATTTAAATTAAATTTTGCGTAAAAACTGTGTGTCATTTTTGGTCATACTATTAGAAGTAATAGAATGTATGGTTATCTGTGTCTACTTAAAAGTATTAAAATGTTGTAAGCCTGTATCTAAATGTAGGTGAAAAACCACCTTAAAAAAAAAAAAAAGCTTTCGGACTGATAGGGTTAAGGGTTCTCAAAATGTAAATTGATTTTTCTCATCTTAAAGATTACATTTAAGGCTTTAAAATGACACCTTGCTTTTGGTTATTGGATATTCGATTGCAAAGTTATATCCAGATTGGTAAAAGGCATCGGGCTGATTCAGAAAACTATAGTTCTGAGAAAACTGAGTTTAAAGTTTCTGTAATGGTAAAACTCGAATGGAGAAACGATTTTTATGTCGGTTTATAAAACATTTGTCTTGTGTTTTGGAAGTTGGAACCTGACAAATATGATAAAATACACTTCAAAGGTAACGTTTCTGATGAAATTAGAATCTCGATCTTGCACGTGATTTTTGGCTATGCTCAGCTTCAATGGTCCGTATCTCGTAATTTACTTTGCCAACCTTAAGGTATCTTTCGATAAGACGGGACACAAATTATAGTTAGAAATAATTGTGAAGATTTAAAACACGTTTACATAAGCGTGTTTTGATTAAAGCAATTTTGTAAACAGAGGTATAAATATATTATTTTACAGACAGAAACATGATTATAACAGCAGTTTACTAAACTATCTTCTATCTACTAATATTGTCGTGATATTATTTCTTACACATTGTTAATATACTTTTTCTTTCCTTTCCATATCACCCTTCTGCCATCTGAAATATCGGTTTGCTGAATTGCACTCTACAGGTAAGCAAAGCTTTATTTTACGTGGGTATGTTCTAGAGATTAGGCATTGCGATTTTGATATCCTTTGAACGAGGGTGCATTATATAAGTAGACCAAAATATACAACACTTAACCCATTCTTTTAATCCAAATGACGATTGCCTCAATGTAATTAATTAAGATTTGTAATTTTATGAATTTAACGATATTATAATATTTGCCTAACTGAATCCTGTGGCAAGTTTACTATATTTACTACATTTTCACTACGTTCTATAAATAAATCACGTGTCCATTGACATATACTCCAACAAAACATGCATATAACCACCATTCACTTTATAAGTTTTGTTTTACTTTGTTTTGTTTTTTACTTTTCACAATGAGTTGGACAACCACTTTAGTACTTCATTTAATCGTATTAAACAATTAAAAGATGACCTTCTCACACACACACACCCTACACATCCCCACCCACCACCACACACCCCATACTATCTGTGAGATTCATTCCTCAACACATTTTAAACTTTATCGAATTAGTTAAAAACCCATCTTTAATTCCTCGTTCACAAGCATAGCAGGGAAATCACCAGTCTACTCTGCGTTAAGTACCCGTTGAAGTTGTACATCTAATTGGACAATTGGTAACTAATATGCATTCATTAATCTTGTCTAGTTGCACGCTGCGTATCGCGTAGTGCGTTGTACAATTTCATGTACGCGTACGCGCAACATGCTCGGGCTTGTATGGCAAGTTTCATTTTAAAAGAAAGGTAAAATCTATATTACAAGAATTAACATTGGACGATGGATGGTTGTATTTTCTATGTTTTATTGAAATAGCAAACACATTTTAAAATAATTATGCCGTTTAATTTCAAGCAATTTTATTCTAATCATTGCTGTGTATAAATTAGATTAATAACTGCTCTTTACTTGGCGCTCGTGAAATTGTACAAAAATAATGCACCTTGTGTTGAAGTCGAAGTTGTCCAACTCACTCGGCTGCGCACAACTCCAACTTCAACACGCGGTGAATTTAATTGGTGTACAATTTTTACTCGCGTCAAGTAATACGCAGTTATGAATCTATAATTACTACATGAGCTCAAAAATGGGTTAAATCATGACGGAGGGTTCTTCTTGTCTCGTTTTCCTGGTGTTCGACTCATGACCAGCTCTTGGTAAAGGATAAATACGGATAAATACTGAGACAAAAGTGGTTAGTTTTTCATAAGTTAGCACTCGGCAACTGTTATGCATCATTTACGAAATTTATAACCACTATGAACTTGTGTCTATAATAAAAGAACTCCGCTGTTTCAATACGGGAGTATCTATATTATTCCTGTGAGTGTCCAAGGTCTCATACCTGTATATTTCAGTCGTTAGCAAAAGTTCAAGGTGGTATTAAAGGCAAAATGAAGTTCCTCTGGCTGAGTTAAAGGTAGGCCTGTTGCAGAGACCTAAGCAAAAAAATCTTAATTCCAAAATTTGAGCCAAATCGGACAAACGTTTTTTGAGACATTTCTGTTTAAAGTTTCTTTGTATTCTATTGTTTTTGCCAATATATTGATGAAGTTAATGAGGAAAACTGGCAAAATATGCTCATTAATATTAATTTTTGCCAATATTTGCCAATATTTTATGAATAAACCTTCATACTACTTTTACCTTTAAGAATTTTAACTTGAAACTTTGCCAGTGTGTTTCTATGACCTAAAACTTTAATGTATGATTTACCCGCCCATCTAATTTGCATATTTGCATAATTAATTAACTTTTTGTATAATGCTCATTAATTATGTAAATATGCAAATTAGATGGGCGGGTAAATCATATGTTAATGATTTAGGCCATAGAAACACATTGGCAAAGTTTCAAGTTAAAATTATGTAAAATAAAAATAACATGAAGGTTTATTCATAAGATATTGGTAAAATAATGGCAAATATGAATATCAATGAGCACATATTGCCAATGTTGCTCATTAACTTTATCAATATATCGGCAAAAATGATAGAAAACAAAGAAACTAAAATCATGCATATCTTGACAACCGTAAACACTTGCAGAAAATGTAATTCCGATAAAAATAAAATTAACAGTGAATATGTATGTCTTCTAACATATCAAACTTTTTATTTATAACTCATACCCGTGTTTCCATTTTATCTTTTCATAAACTACTTGTCATAATTGAATAATAAAGGTAACGGATTTGGGAATAAACATAGTGAAAACATTAGAATGTCATAGGGTTGGAGCACGAAAGGAGAAAGATAAAGTTGACACTATCAACTCACTTGTTACATAAGAATATGACTGCGAGCAATTTTCACGAAAAGCGGGATCAACAGCGTCAAATGCACTTTATAAGAAAGTCGTGATCAGCGCTCTGTCTTGGTTTGTGGAACAATAATTCATTTAAAAGTAAAATGTATGTGTTTGTGTTTGTATGCTCACTTATAAAATTAATACACAATATTTTTTTTCGAAACAAATGTTATAATGATTGACCGATTAAAATACCATTTTCTTTGGTAAGACATTGAGAATAGATTATTAAAAGATAATAATTTGAGAAGATATTAATGTTTTGGGTTCGTATTACAAGAGGCCGCAAGCCAATTGTGATACGAACCCAAACCATTAATATTTTTTGTATTGCATGCGAACAAACAGGGGATAACGAATGTATCACTCAGTAAACACGAACTTTAATAGCAAAAATATTAAAGTGACAGGATAAATGCTTTGAAAATAGATATTCTCAATAGTTTTTATAACATTGCAAACAATCTAAGATAATGCGCGTCGTTTTTTATCGGTATCGCGTAGTACAAGACGTTGGCGGTTTGCGGTTGGTATGGCATGCAGCATGGATTGTGAGAAGAATAAAAACTAAAAACTGAAGCTATCAATAAAACATGATCGTTTAAAGCATTACCAAAAGAATATACTCTTTGTCTTTTGGTTCAGTACATATATTTATATAACATAGTGTTTACTTCTAAATAATAAAAGTAATTGGAAATGTATTACATGAGTGTCACTTTAACAGCATATCAAACTATCAAACCTGTAAACATAAAATTCGCAAAATATTTTAAAACATTAATTAAAATGCAAGTAATGCTTATTGTAAACGCCAGCTTTTTCAGCTCTTTGCTGCCTGCTGGCTCTTTGTATACTGTGAATAAATAAATAAATGAAAAAAGTAAAACCTTTGTCGTATGAATTTTTTCAAATGGTTGACCAATCAAATTGGTATGATTTTAGATCAATGCTGATGAAAGGTTATTTACTTCTAATTCATGTTGAAAATTTGTCTGTTGCCTTTTAACGCTTTTCAAAAACTGTATATGTAGTATATACAAAACTAACACAAACACAAATATATAAATTCAATTTAATTAATTAATTTATTTATATAATGCTATGTGAAAAAGGTTTTTTGAAAAAAGTTTGTATACATTACTTGTTCTCCAGGTGTTATGCTATTATTCAAACTATAGCAAAATGTTCAGAGTTTGTTTTAACAAACACGATGTATTTATCTACTTGCAACTTTTCAACTATCAAAATTTCAAGGTAGAACACACACGCAGAAAACAATTTATATTACTCCCGTCAGGTACAATTTATACTCTTTATACCATAGTAGAGTTTTAGCTTAAGGTTTGCATTAAGTTAACATTATTTAGAAGTTTACACATCTTTAACAAGAGGACTAGATGTGATTGATTATGTGAGGCACTCATGATGTTGCAACAGTTTGCAGATAATGGTTTTATGGAAATTGCTAACAGGCATTAAACTTTGTGTCTATAGCAATGTTGTCTGCCAGTTTTCAGGTCGTATCTGATCAGGTGTTAACGTTAGTTGTTTTTTGTGCAGACAATGTTCGAGTATACAAATAAAATAAGTAAAGTAATTATCAAGTACCTTAAAATGAACAAAAATAAATTCACTTTGAAAAAAATAAAATAAAAAAACATAGCGAAAAAATTATTAAAACAGGTAGGAGCTCGTGTGGTCTAGTGGAATAGCGCAGGACTCCGAATCATGAGATCGCGAGTTCGAGCCCCGCTACGGCCAACAAGTTATGTCCTTGGGCAAGGCATTTAATCCTCATTGCTTCGTCGACCCGAGCGTTATTGGGTAGCTGTTATGGGGAGCATTACAATCTAAGTGCAGATAGGATGCGCGCCTGGCCAGCGACAACTAGTTAATGCGAAATGATTGTGACGGTTTCCTGACGGCAGCGTAATAATAATTGGCGACAGCGCTTTGCATACATAGTTAAAAAGCGCTATAAAAATCCGATTATTATTATTATTATTATTTTCGTCTATTAACCCTTGTTATACGGAGCAATTTTTAACAAACATAGTATACAGAAGGAGGGCGGTGTTGCAACCCCGTCTTTTTATAGCGAATCCCAAGCCCCGTATGGGGTACCAATGGATAGTCCCTTCTTTGAAATTCCATTGATACCAGAAAAAAATCGGTACGGGGTTTAGCTTCAGTACAATGTTTAGATATGAAAAACAAATCGCACGATACCAATAAAACTTTAGCAAAACACGGTGTTCTGCCAAAATCTCCCAAAGTGACCAATATTACTAGAAACAACTAACTCAATTAACTCCCTTTTGTCTCATTTTACATAAAATATATTTACATATGATATACGAAGAAAAACCACGAAGAAGACACTAGTTTAAAAGAATTGGTGACGAGTGCAATATCATCAAACGTTTTGATGTCCAAATGCATCATATCAGGTCAATCTTTCAATTCAGAAAATATGCTCATGTTGTGTGTGACAGACCATTTTACATAGAAAAAGTTCTATAACTAATAAAATGAATTGCTTTGCACTGTTTTTAACTCATCCAAACTTTTTATCGGCTCTTGAGCAGCTTGCCATTAAAACTACATCTTAAGATAAAAAGAGCAGTAATAATTTATTAGTATTTCATCAGATGACACTTGACAACTGCAGAGCATATTACTCTCATAATTCTACGTGCACCTTTATACAAAATTAAATAACTACTATCAAATAGTATCTAAAAATAAAATAACTTTGTTATTTCATTATGAAGTTACGACGTTAACATATCTCTCGCAATTTCAATGATCACAAGAGACAAACTACCAAGGGAAAGCCCCAATCTGTCAAACCTGCTGGGTAATATGATTAAGGTGAAAGATAAATTGACAGTGGATATATCTTTATACTTACAGTAACAATTATTATTTATCACTCCTTTATATAAACTTTTATTAAATTGTAATTTTCATGTCATAATTTATTTTTAATGTAGAAGAGCTAAGGTGTTGCAGTAACAGTATCAAAATGTCAGAAGATTGCAGCGCACACGAAGTATACGAAGTCGATACTCGTATCTAAAAGATTATGTCGAATATATCAGTGAGCTTTTTTCACAGGACTTGAGACTAGTAGCCTCTGTATGTTATTTGTTAAAATGTCGTATTCATAGGATGCACTTGTTATATAGTCGAAATCGCATATGTTTGCACCTCTGTTGCATTATGATTGTGTTTCTTAAACAAATGAATTTCATTATTCTATTAATAAACTTAAGCGTGTTTCTTTAGTTGCATTTGTCTGATATGTTTTTTTTTTCTTTCATAATTTCATGGTAAACTTTGTTTTCAATATTTTTTTTTTAGCCATGTAACGTTGAAAATTTTTGTTTGTTGTTCCTATTCCTGCTATGAGACTTTTTTAATTTAATTTTAAATATCAATGGAAAAATGTGTATGTTGCCTTTAATTCAATTATTATGTGCCTATCTGACGTTTTATAGGTTTAATACAGATATTTATAGCGAAATATTTATTTTCTAGCAGGAAAAATAATTATGTTTACCAGGACAATTTCCAATATATGATCAGACTTTTATTACTAAAATAGAAATTCAATTTAATTGCAATATCTTTTATAGCGTTTACCGTTGAATATATCCGATTGTTGTTCCTATTCCTGATTTTAAACTTTTTAAATTTACTTAAATGTGTATGTTGCTTTTAATCGCGAAAGAAAATATTGGTTATATTAATGCTTAAATCAACATTATTTGTTTAGTGCTTTAAGTTGTGACATGTATTTTAAGCTTAAAAACTTCTTTATAATTTTTATTATCTTCATTAATTTTATAATGTTAGGAGAAATGACAAAATGTAAAATGTTTATGGTTTTTTTTTTTCTTTAGCAAATTTATTGAAGTCGTAGATATACATTTCAAACTTGCTATTAACTCTGACACCACTGCAAACTCCACTCAATGGACAATTGATATAGCTCCAACCCTACAAATCCCCAAGCATATTGTAGAGCAGATTATGGTGCTTGAAGATGTCATTAAGTTTCTACGAAATTGGATTGCCATTTAAATTAGATTTACCCATTAAACAAACAACCCGTGACCAATAAACTAATATCAAATAATTCACTCTCACGTTTGTAATCTCAGTGACCATTGGACGCGTGGGTAATGTCACAAAACACGGATATTTAAGACGCTTGTCAACTAGTTCCGGATCTAAAGATACACGTATTGGTTTTACAACGGACACTTAGCAGGGATTATGTCAACATAGCTTTTGTGTGGTTGTGAATATTTATAGAGGCCTGAGGAGTATAATCCGTTTAATGTAGTTAAACTTTTTCGGCAAGAATATTGATATAGAGATGAAATAAATGGATTAGTGAAATAAGTATTACGGTAAAGGTGTATCAGTTAATTATTGATTATTAATGGATGGGTGCTAATCTATTGGTCTCCAGTCACCTTGGGTAGATATTTTTTTTCACAATTGCTCGAATAAAGAGCAATAAATATTTGTATAATATCTCACATAAACTAATATACATGAAATCACTTGGCATCTAGTCTATAATTCAAATATGCAGTGATGAGTATCTTTTTCTAGTTTATCCAAGTATCACATATATAAAATAGGCCATGTAAATTGGATTTACTTCCATGAGACGGACATTCCGTAATCAGTAAAACTTAGCACTTAATACGAAAATCGCACGTATGCAATTATTTAGAGTTGCGATAAAAGCTGCAGCTCTGTATATTTCGAAAATTAGACATTTTAGATACAGTCCATCTAATTCTGTGTCTACGTTAATCATAGTGGTTATCTCAACAGTTACCTTCGGATAAAACAACTATGCTATTCTTAAACATTTTATGGACTAAACCACTGAAAGAGTAAAGCAAGCTCACTATTTCTAAGTCTATTTTTCTGCCTTTTTGTTAAATTTGGTGGTTATTTTACCCCCACATAAATAAAACGAGTAAACAAGCAAACAAACGCAGTGATAAAACAAGAAGAAAAGAACACATAGTTCGTCTTGAGATAGAGTTATGAAGGATGTGAACGATTCTAAAAAGATGATGATGTCATTCTGTGCAAACAGGAAAATGTGATGTTTGTCCTTTTTTAAAGGCACCTTTTACGGAGATTTAGTTTGGCTGATCTTTTATTTGTAACTAAGAACCCTCTTAATACAAACTTTTGGCAAAATAAGAATTCCCATGTACAACAAGCGCTACATGCATTGTCTCACTTTGCTGTCCTACTCTGCTTGTTTACTCTATTGGCACCATACTTGTAATATTGTTGTTGGATTTAATTCGTGTACGCGTAATCAGAGTCTTCAGCGTAAACGCGCACACAACAATCTTCAAAATGTACGCTCGCGTATGAGATGACTGCGTATTTGCTAGAGACACGCGTTCACGAATTAAATCCAACAACAATAGACCAATTTAATTCACATAACACCTGATACTTTGAAATATATATGCATATTTTTTCAGATAATATATTACATGAAAAAGTCGACATTAGACGTTATACATGTTGTACATGTAGAATAGAGTTGACAAATGAGATACTTATATCTGGCCTTATTTACACACAATACACATACTTTTATTGGCTATTACTCTTTTATTTAACGCGGTAGGTAATGGTAAAGGAAACTCTACAATTATTATATAGATGTGTATGTTTACTACCGAATGAGAGGATAAAATACATTTAGTGCTTTTTTCAATACTGTACCGGATTCTCTGACATTATAAAAAAATAATATATTTATTTTTATTAACAATATATAGTTTTTTCTTTGATTTCAGTCTTGTTAATTGAGTATTCCATGTTCTTGGTTAGTAAAAATGTATCGTCACCGGGAAGAAAAAATTTTATTTTGGACTTTTTAGAGGTAAACCCAATAAGGCTCAAGAGTCAGTAAATTAAAAATTAATTGCAAATTTCAATTTGAAATAAGTAAAACCCAATGAGGTATTCCTGCTTTGATGCTTTCTTGATACACGACCATGTGATACTTTATTGTGAATTATAATTTTCTTAACTGAAACATTGGTTTTACTTGATAAAATTTACAACAAATTTCAAACCCTTTGTGAAAACATTTTAATTAGACGAATGTATTTCAATTTATTTTATATTTAAATATCGAATATTAACATGATAGCCTCATATAAGATATATTATATTTGATTGGATTTGAAATAGATATCCCGTGACTAGTAAACCATTCACTTATTAATTCAATATTACGTTTGCAATCATAAAAAAGGTATTTAAAGCTGTGACTTTGTGTACTTGAAAAGAGAGAGAATGAACATGTTTATATACTGCAATTTAATGTTGTATCTGGTAGAATGGCATAATTATGTTTAAGCGGTTATCTGAAATGATAATACTCAAAAAAAAAAAAGACTCACACCTGCTGTAACCTACTTGCATGGAATTGTCTACTTAATGCAATGTTTATATTCCTTAATTTATGTTATGACGGCATTTTATTTTTAATTGAAATTAAGAGAAAAAACATTAACAGAAGTAACAAGCACGGAAACAAACTTAAGACGAGACAATTTAAAAAATGCAGCGAATCAAATGAACTATTAAAAAGAGGACAACAATTTGCTGTTAATAAATGAACTTAATGGAAAACAAGCTTAAAATATTTAGCTTGTAATCTGTTGTCTTAAGTCAGGTAGAATTTTATCCCCACTTTGCAATGTCAACAATTTTATTTTGCATTCAACCCTGTAAAACATTGACAATTAATCTCGTAACAACCGTCTGTAAACTGAGATACCGACATTCTAGAACAAAAATAGGTTGGTAATGACCGTAATGTAGCTAAGGGTCAATAAAAGTTGCCATAAAGATTACATTTACTATATTGTAACATAATACAAGTCCACATAAAACATTTTACAAAATACATTTAAAGATTTCAATTATAAGATGCAATTCTTTGTCTTATTTACACACAAGATGTGTTATAACTGAAAAAACCACCCTCTTGTATTTAACCATGGTTATACAAACTGATAGGTTAGGAAAATCTTCCATAGATTCATTTGTTTACCATTAATGTTGCACATTTACTGTAAACGTTGTTATAGTCATAAAAATGTTACAATAACCAGTCTTATGATGTCGGTTATGATCAAATTGTGTCATTTGTTTTCCAATTATAGAATGAATATTTAAAAAGTATATGCATACTATAAACAAATTATAGAAAGAAACATTTACAAGATAAATATACACAGCTTAGAATTAATGGACCAAGTGTACTTTAGGTCCCATCCAGAATTTTAGGGTTAGGATTTAGGGTTAGTGTTAGGGTTAGGTTTAATTTAGGGTTAGGGTTAGGGTGTAGGGTGTAGGAAGGGTTAGGGTTAGTTTTAGGGTTAGGGTTAGGGTTAAGGTTTAGGGTTAGGGTTGGGGTATAGTTTTTGATGGGACCTAAAGTATACTTTTCCGAATTAATGAAATGCGCATTTTTGTTTTGTGTCATGGCGATAAAGATACAGTTCTAAATGATAGTGTCCGAAATGTTTTAATACGGTATAGGGTTTTCGATAATTAGATATTTGATTAATCACCTAAGTTGACACTTAATATGTAACCTTATATTTTTATAAGCACATTCAATCACTACTTTTTTACACTAAAAGCATTCTGGCATTGTTTGTAATTATACTCAGATTCAATTACGAATATTTCTCACTTACCCTGACTTCAAACGTAATCTTTTCTTATCATATACACGTGTTTAATCTGATATGTGTTATGTTCATATATATGTAAATGAATACTTAATCAATCATGGTAAAAGAAAACGAGGAGACAAAATACC
>JXSR01S022223.1:328988-341203 GCA_000969725.1 Ophiothrix spiculata | reverse complement strand
ATGTCTCAGGATCGCAAGCTACAGGTAAGTGCCTGCATAGAGCGGTACAACGTCTATCCAATCAATGGTAAAATTCCTAGTTGTTGCTTCACGTACAATGTATGATGTCTCTGATTTGGGGTCGTAAAACGGTCCCAATAGTTTTTCCAGCTAATGATTAACATTCAGTGGAGTACCGTTGTTAAAAATGCAATGCTCTTTCTCACGTTTTTAATTCTTTCCATTAATTTCAATTGGCATTTTGATTGACATAGATCTTACACTCAAAAAAGGTAAGTTTACACTCATTTGCAGGGTTTTCTCACTTTAGTTTAGGTGTGAATGTCACGAATTACCGTATATATGTTTACGTTATTATTTGTAAGGTAGTATTTAACGTTTTAAAATATGTTGAATTCATATATAAATTAGACAATAATAACTGCACACCATCTTTCTGAGGTCATTGTGTGAATTTTGAGGTGATTGTTTTGGATCGAAGTATTTTTGAAAAATACCGAAGTCCAAAACAATCACCAACGAATTCACACAATGACTGAAAAATAGATGGTGCAAATGTTTTATTGTCATTAATAACCACTATTTCGACATTTTAATGCCTTTTACGTATAATTTTATGAAGAAATACTTAATTAAACTTATTTCTTACTTAAAGATCTATTTATCAAATCATTGACGATCATCGCGTAATATGATAAACACGCATGTGTGGGATGCATACGCGCGCTTAATTAGCTTTTTATGAGAAAACGCATTAAGTAAGCGCTGATGACATCAAATACGCGGGACATTATACGAAGTCATTGTTACCTGATTATGACCGCGCAGTTGTCTGCGTTAAAAAGAAATAACCTTATTAGATTGAATCGCGCTATATGATTATGCATATAAGACTTCGGGAGTTACACAAACAGTTATGTTAATAACAACTAAGAGACATGTCATCATCCGAAGCATTGTTCGCTCCTGAGTAAACATGTTTGGAGGAGGTTTAGTTTGATTGAGCTTTTATTTGTGACTCAGAATCCGCTTTATACACACATTTGGCAATAACGGCAAGTAGATAAACAGCTAGTTTCATGTACAAGATAACACAAGATGTGCTACAGGCAGTTATAGTCTCCTTTTCTGATTATTCTGTTTACTCTAGCGACAATCGTCGTGTACCAGAATAATTTCTTTTGAGTGATCATGAGAGAGTTATACTGGCGTCATACTACATCAATTTAATAGTAAAAGAAAATGCATTTTTAAAAATTGAATAGTACAATACAGACTCATTAAACAGAACCATAATCACACAGAATAAAACTTTACTTTAGCATTTTTTCTTTTTTATATTAAGACTTAGTTCCATTTTCTTTAGACTTACATCATTTATTAATTTTCTTTTATTATTTTGTATTTTCATTGCATCAATCTGGATTACTTAAACTAAAAATATAACCCAACTGTAGAAATGTTTAAAAACAAGGGTGATTTGAAATATTGGTTATGTCTTGTTTCATTAATGCCGTGTTCATTTGACTGCGATTTTTTTAAAGATTTAAATATCAATTTAAAAAGTATCATTTTTAATGTATGATTCTTTAAGCATAGAAGAAAGACAGTTAGATGTAAAGTAAGCTCTGAAATAAAGAGTTACATCACTTATTTAAATACCGTATAACAAATAAGAAAACTATTAAGCAAAACAAAAACAAAGAGAGCTTATTTCTAAAAGCCTAGGCCAACAATACCACTTAAGCATGTTCCACACACGATATGAACGATTGATGAGACTAGGAACCTCGTTTATAGAGAGGCAGTGGAGTACCCATCAATGATACTTTTACAGATTGCTTCAAGATATATTTGTGTTTCCCAGTAATGTAGTTTGTGTCAATTACGCGGTTTTTATCTGCTTCCTTTAAGCCTGATAGGAATAAACGCTTTGCAACATTTGGAATATAGAAATAACAATGTACTTTGTACATTTTGTTAAACAACAACAACAAAAACGATGTTCTGTTAAATTGATTAGAAATACCTAAGTATTCTTTGAAATACAAACCCACTAATTGTTTTCTATTGTATTGTTAAAACCACCTGACGTTGACAAAAACAACACGAGCATTGATTTGATAGTAAAATGAGCAACTAGTAATTGGTAATTATACGCAAACAATTCTTACTTGTAAGATGTATTCATTGTAAATCCTTACCGTAATGTGTTTTGAGTTCTTGTTTATCCAAAAGATTGAGGACATAAACTGTAAAAATTGGTATGAAATAACAAAATAAACAAGGGAAAATTTGTGGTTTTTACGGTTTTTCATGCCATTATCCCACTACTTTTGATAAACGGAGATTTTTCATGAAATAAAGTAAGACGAGTATAATATTATTCTCTTGACAGATATTTTAAGTAAATATACGCTGTACGTCTAATATGTAAATCAGTAAATTCAGTACAATAATCATCATTATTCTCATGTAGTCAATATTCAAAATCCATTTCATTAAGAGAACTCAAGTTTACATGAAATATCAAAAATAAAATATTTTTAAACAGAAACATTTTGGATGCAAAGTTTGCAGTAGCCCCACTTTTGAGGTCGACTTTGATTTTGTTAAATACGATTTCAGTGTGCTTTGTAGAGGGCGAGTGGGTAGCCAAAAGTGTTAAGTAACCCCAAAAGTTTACACAACTAATTCAACACGAAAAACGTATAATAACAAGCAATAAACAATGTAAACAAAGCATCTAACATTAATAGACTATCAGATAAAAAAACACCTCTTCATATATTAAATGTTCAAACTTTCAAATGTTTTTAAAGATATTTTGCTCTTAAATTCAAATGTTTAAAAGTGATTTGCGTTTTAAAGTCAAGGTCCTTGATTGACATATATCCGAAAAAATCACACGGCTGTTATAAATACATCGAATGATGGAGCATGGAGCAATTGATTCTGTCTTTCGTTGTCATTCGGTCAGTGTCACTTTTTGAAAACACTGACCTTTGTGAAGTATTAATTCAATACATTCAAGTCCAAACACCGATATTGGGATTGTTAGCAAAATATTCTTCACACATCGAACATCAAATTACATTAAAAGTCCAACAAGATTTTTGTTTTTAATTGTACATCATGTTGCAGGTGTTGTTATTTTCCTTACATACTGGATTATACTAGCATTTAATATGGTGAAAAGTTAAACGTAATGAATATAAACGTTACTTCTGTATCAAACAAATGGAAAATAATAATGGAAAATGAAAGGAATGAGTTAATCGCTTTTGTTGAAAAAGGTAATAATAATATTAATGCATCTAATGAAAAATTAAAATAATTGTTCATGATTTGGCATGGATACATGTTGTTAATGGTTTATATCAAACATTATACAGCATGTGAGCATTTATACATATATCTTGGTATGAGTTTAAATATATGTACCTCTTTAGCTCACCAAACGTGATCATTTCGTGCGCAGCATATTTGACTGTACATTGACGCACTTGTGCTACTTTGTATACATATTATGAAACAAAAACGTTTATAAGGGCAGGACACGTTACTGTGTGTGCTGATTTACAGTTTACCAATAAACCCACTAGGCTCGTGTCAAATGACTAGATCGACTTATCGAATTCGTGTTGGAGACTATTTGATGATGATTTATTGAAACCAGAATAGAGCTTTTCAATTCACGAAAACATTATGTTACATTTTAAAGTAGTAACTTCAATAAAATAATTACTTACGGAACTTCAGAACGTCATGATATCTATATACAATGTCTTGATGTGATTATTATCATTTAGTTTTCGATCAAATAGTATTCTTTCTCTCGCAGATAAAACAGCCAGGTTTCGAACATGGACCCTTCCGAGACTAGATGTTATCATATTTTTAGATTATACAAATATATCTTCGATACAATAGATTATATTGAACGTTCTTTGGCTAACATTTACATGTCTCTTCATTAAAGCTATACAATTTTGATCAGAACTTGTTTTGAGCAACAAACAGCCTTAAATGAAATGTTGATATGCTACACGCAAACGTCTTAATATGTTGCGTGGACATATCTACATAGCGCAGTATCTGCACTCATCACGTCAGGATTAACGTTCAGATGTTTCATGCTTCAAAACTCAACCGGCGGTTGTATGCCGGGTCTGGGCGGTTCAACTGGGAAAAATAATAGCCAACCGCCTAGAACCGGTAGACAACCACTGGTTGAGTTTTGAAGCGACCCCTTGGTGATCAAATATCAGAGTACCGCTCTACAAAATACAATGCTCATTAACTGATATAAAACAAGGTCAATTGGTTGCTATAAATTACCTGTTACTTATCCTGTACTTTCTGTTGTCTCATGATTTTAACGAGATTTTATATTTGGGGTTATGGATGATATGTGATAAAATATGGTGTTAGAACACACTTATCAGCCGTCCTTAAACATGTGCGAAACTACGTTTATATTTCTGATATATGACAATTATTTAATAGAATTTGATGTCTGATGAATAATTGAATTTGAGTAATTAAAACATTTAAAATCATTCAGAGGCATAAATAATATATTAGGAATATATTTAAAAAAAAAATATATTAAAATATCATCATATTTGCATAAATATCCAAGATGAATGTATTAAAGCTATTTTGTTTTAATTTCTAATAACATTTGATCACCAAAACTCAACCGGCGGTTGACCGTCCTGAACCACCGGTTCTGGCCGGTTGCTATTTCTATTAACAATGAAACTGCCCATAACCGCCCGTTCCAGGTAGTCAACCGCTGGTTGACTTTTGAAGCAGTTAGTTTATAACTGCAGACAATTTTACTATTTACTATGTCTTGATGAATTCTTAATTTTAAAACTAACTCGATTGTAGTTGTCTTGTTGCCTATACCGTATATAAGAAAGATGTTTCATTTAATTGCAGGTTGTATGAAGATTTCGTATGTGCATTTTAAGATGTTAGCATTAGTTGTTACATTTAGTCATTGTGCGAGTACAATAAATAGGTTTGTAAACTGCCTTGAGACATGTCAGTATTATCCGGTACACTGGGCGTCTTATTGAACAAGTTGTCTTTATTGCCGAAGGTATTGACCGGTTTCTGAGTCACAAATAAAAGCCCAATCACTCAAAACTCCTTTCATGCACGTTTTTCAGAAGAGCATAATTGTATCTTTACATTTTATATGATAAATCGCTTTGACAATTGATGACAATAGGTACTTACAGTATTATTTTGAAAAACTTTACTATACTTGGGTGGAGGCAGTGGGCTCAAATGTGATTTTCTTAAATATATGAGGGTGCTCTGGCAAAATGAGCGGAAAGTCGCGATTTTCAAAAATGAGTTCATGACATATCTCAATTCTCTATAATCTCATCTCCCGAATCACATATAATATTTCATACTTCTTTACTCCACTCTTCATTCAGGGTTCGAAATACGTGTACACTTTCCTAGTCCGACACGCCGGTAGTCCGACAATGCGCTAGTCCGAAAATGAAATACAAGGCGCTAGTCCGAATCTTTTAAAAAAACCTGTCGTACTAGCGAAGTGGATTTTAAATTCGGACTAGCGCAGTTGATTTCTGTTTGAAATATACACAATAAATTTTTGTCGGACTAGCGCAGTGGTTTTCATTTTCGGACTGACGCACCTCTAAGGTATAGGAAAAGTGTGTAGTCGGACTAACGCATTTTCGGACTAACGCATTGTTGAACTGGCAGAAATACAAAGCAGTCTACTCAAAACCTGTAAGTAAGAATTTGTCACAAATCGTAAAGTGTTTTCGAGGCTACTTTTAGGCCGTTATAATGAAAATATAGTATTTTGGCAGGAATGTTAGCGGCAATCTTGATATCTTGGTTCATGCCATCCTAAATTTAAAGGTCAAAATTGGGTCAAAATATAAAACTCAAATATGAGTTCCTTTTCATTAAAACCATGAAAAGCACATACTGATAACTAGTGAAAATCTCATTTTCAAAATGACCGACGGAATATTGAATTTGAAGGTCCAAACGAGGTCACATAATAAAACTAAAATGTTTAATATAGATTCATTGACCCAGAAACCACCATAGATAACATATTGACCAATGCTGTAGGCCAAACTGTTGGAAAAAACAAATTTCATTATGGCCGACGATGGCCATTTTGGATTTTGGCCCCCCCCCCCATGGAAATTCCCCACACTTTTGGGAGAGGCACCCTCGCTAATTTTGTTAACCCTTATGTCACGTTTGTTACCAACGGGTTGGTTATGTGCCCCTATAAAATTAAAATTGGAGCGGTAAAAGTTGTTTGCTTTATAACACAGGGTATAGGGTAGGGTCTCCTCTATCAATCAATACCAAAATCATAAAACTCGGCCAAGGCATTACGTAATTATGACGTCACAAGTACTACAGGGTCGGAAAATCACGATTTTGGTTTAAAATGGCCACCAAATCGAAATTTTGCTGTAAAAGTTCTAAATATTAAAATTTTGCCGGTTTTTTGCTTATAAAGAAGGTAAATTGTGATTTTAATATGTTCTGTAAGGTTTTTTTTAGGTGAATACCATGCAGATATTTCTCAAAATGGCGACTTAAAATTTTGAAATTTTAAGTTTAAATTTTAAGACCACCCCCTACCTTCCGACTTTGACGAGCCACCCTGACCCCCTGAAGGTGGTACCTACGATTTTTTCGCTAAAATAACCGCAAAGGATGAACTTACAACTACCCAAAACCCCTAGGTCATATTCGTTTGCGTTTTTATGCGACAGGGGAACATCCGTTAGGGGGTTGGTACCCCCCCCCTTTGGTATAGACAAGGGTTAATTAACCTTCAAAGAAGACAAATCCATCGAGAAACTTACCCCCGCTCTCCATGGTCATGGGAATCCTCCAGATGACCAAACTATCAGTCGGCATACCCTACCTCTATATTTTAAGCGGCCTAATGACTAAATAGATTAATTATTTATAGTTGCTTAAATGCCAAGTGTCAGTTTTGTTGCGTTTACCCAGCAGAAAAAGAATTCGTAGGTATCATTGTGTCCGTAAGGAAGGTAACCAAGTCTGGAGGTCAGTTACACCAGGTACAAATCATTTTTTTATACAACCAGTATGAAGTTAAGTTTAATTATTAAACACAAGAAAAAACATAATTACGACAATCTAGATACAGCCGAATAACGGGTTTATCTGAGT
Source organism: Ophiothrix spiculata (assembly GCA_000969725.1). Taxonomy (NCBI): domain Eukaryota; kingdom Metazoa; phylum Echinodermata; class Ophiuroidea; order Amphilepidida; family Ophiotrichidae; genus Ophiothrix; species Ophiothrix spiculata. Next base: position 333,979 of record JXSR01S022223.1, on the reverse strand, counting down.
ATTGATAAAAGTAAAAAAGTAGCGAAAATGTAGGTAACTAAATCAGCATACAACAAAATTCAGGGTAAAATGATTCTGCCCACAGTGTCAGTTAAACATGTTCAAATACCAAACGAGCTAAATGATTAATGAAACGAGGAAACCTGTTAACTGTGACGCAGTGCAGTAACACACTGATAATGCCTTTACTTAGATTGCTTGAAGATGTCTCGGTGTGCCGCATGAAGTTGTTTCTTTTATATTCCCGTTTCTGTCAGCTTCCTGTAAGCATTATAGGAGTAACTTGATTACAATATTCGATACATAGAAATAGCATCAGGGTTTAGTATGTGTCGGATTAAAAATATGTTTTGAAAGCTGAAGTTAAGAGGAAATGTCTTTATAATTCAATGTTTGATTACCACTTTTTGAATCCCTTTAGGAGTGAAATGGCCTTTGTAAGTGTTGGTAGCTATAGTTTTCAAGGATATCAAAGAACACCAGTACACCGGGTTTCTAATGTTTTTGTTATGGATGTCAAGGTCATTTCAATGTTATATTAGATATTGAGATGATATATACAGGCTTTGCGATAGCAATTTCGGAAGTAAAATGGTCCAGTATGCGTTTCTACTATTAAATGTAGTACAGTCCACAACGACCATTTAGAATAGAAGTTAACACGGTTGAGAAATTTACTAAACAACTTACCAGCTATTTTGAGTTGAATTATTTGAACAATTAGTTTGATAAATGTAAGTAATCACATTTTTGGATTTCTTGAATATCCTGACAAGTATGAATTTGACTGTCGTTGCCCTTTATCACACTTACACAGTTTACAAGCTCGGAGTAAGTTTATTTTCTGAAGTGTACTTTTTCCCAATATATATAGTTCAAACATATAGCTCATGTTATATATGAGTGGTTACATCATTAGCAGAACATGACATCCACCTATTGGAGTTAACATTATACAGAAAATATAAACGAATATTTGGTCAAGTAGACATAGGTAACTTAATCTGATTCATTTCATCTATTTCAAAGTAGAAGTCGGACCACTGTCAGTTATAACTTGTGCGCGAATTGGAAGGTTTACCAATGAGCTTACGCCTTCGTCTATCAATGTTCTTTTAATGCTTTTTTAAGGCTTCTGCTTGTCTGAGGTGTTTCTTTTGCTAATTCAAGTCGTCTTACTTTTCTAGCATATATTTTAAACATTCTTTATCAAAACTTTTCAAATCAGTTTATCTTTTCAAATCAGTTTATCTTTTTATTTTCTATTGTTTTAATTTATCAAAACAAAAAAACAAACAAAACCAGTGTTGGTTTCTATTGTATTTAAAAACCAACTTGAGTTCAAAAGTTAACGGACATGATATTGTCTAGAAGATTTTTCTGTTTACACAAGATAGATATATTCCCTAACTATGTGTAACGTAAATACTAAGACTCTGCGGCTTATCGTATTTAAAAAATTAAGAAAATATAAAAAGGTGTCAAAAGGGCCAACTTACCCCGTATACGGGGTTAGTTGGCCCAACAGTGGGGTAAGGTGGACATTTACAAAAAAAGTCCATTAAGGATGAAATTTAAAAAGACACGTTGTGGCCTACAGTGTTCTCTGCAGCTTTTTTTTTAAAAAAAGCATTGGAATATAAACAGATGAATGTCTTAAGACGTGACTCTTTAATGTAGTTATAGTTATTATGGCTGATACAATGACTTTGAAGTTCAGATGCTTAACCTGCTGTAAACATGCAATATGAAAAAACTTCTTGCGACTTCTTATACGCATCTATTTACTTATTAAAATCGTGTTGGACACGCTCGCCACATGGCAAACTTACCCCATGTGGTAGGGGGCCAACCTACCCCAAAGCCCCAGTTTTGACTTAACCTCGTGGTATACCAATAAAACAAAGATTAAAGAGTATTTGATCTCATGATATGTTGGACGTGTACCATACTTCGTAAACAATAATAATAAATTGAACCAACGAAGTAATATATTGACACTAGTACAAAATTACTTTTTCTCAAAAATATTATTAAGGTAACTTAAAAACTAGTTTTACTGATACTCATACAAAGAGCTGAGTTCAGTCTTGTAAATTTTATGGTAAATTTGATGTTTTATGCATAACCAAAAATCACCAGTGACATATTTCTCCCGAGGTCACGTGAGCAGAAACACAACTTGTTCAACCCTCCCCTATATTTTTCTAAACATTTCTAGTTGTGTTCATAGAACATTATAAATAAATGATTAAATAATTCATCGTATCTATAAAAGTGCAGTTACTCTAAAAAGATTCTTAAATAGTTTTAGCTTAGAAGCGGATAATCAACGACACCGTTACAACAGAAGTATTAACAATTATTTAGAAACACATTTTCTCAGACAGTCTAAAGTTGGAAAAAAAAATAAAGAAAAAGAAAAAATCGGTAAACGTAAAATGTAGGTCGAGGTCATATGATCATTTTTTCACTATCTAATGACAATTATTGATTACTTGAAATGACGTTATTTTGACACTTGTTTTTTCTTAAGAAAAGATCAAGTGTTAAAAAAAGTACAGACAGTTGTAGAGTTAACGAAAGAAAGAGATTGAAAAGCGTATCACGTGTGAACTTTGGCTGCATGGGCAGGGTGACCGTTCTTAGATGTAGCATATTTAAATAATTGATATAATCTACAAATGCACATCAGAGCTATAGGTGTTTGTCTGGTACAGAGAACTGCTTGTCCCTGCATTAAAGGGCTATTGTTAGATACTTTGAAAATCGAAAACGCATATACAAATATGTGACGATAACAAGAGGATAGGCTGAGGAAGCAGGTAGGGCAGCGGGAATCCCGTCGCTTTGTACCAGTGAGGCCCATGACAGTTTTGGGTTCGATCTCCGGTCTCGGCGTTGTATGTGTAAAATGGTTTTCCAGTCCAAAGTTGCTTCCGCAGGTTTTTTCTGGGCACTTCAGTTTTCCTACTGCATCTAAAACTAAATAAATCTGACCATCTGACAGTGATGAGGCTATCCTTATAAATATGATATATTTCTTTAGTTGTTGTTTTTGTTGTTGTTTCTTTTTTTTACAATGCGTTGCTGATCTACAAATTTGTAGATAACTCCAATTTGTCAATACTTCTCCTCTCTCAAGAAAGCATTTACATAATAATTTATGCAATTAACATCGATAAGGTTGCAATATATTTATGTTTTATATACATTGCAATTATGAACTTAATAACTGTTATTGGTACATTTTGAGTGTTCGTTTTTTATTGTTAGTAGCATATTTGATTCGAAGTGAAACAATGTTTTTTTTTCAATCGAGTTTTTAAGTTATGCTTGATACTTAATATATAATGTGCTTCAGTTTGTATTTAAATGTTCGAGATACAAGTTTAAAAAAGCATCCCCTTTAGATGCCAAATAAAACATAAGCATGGATTTGAGAGGAAAATTTGCCACTATAGTGGCTTTATAATTATACAAATTCAATACCTACCTAAGCTGTATTCATTGTATATCCTTACTGTGTGATGTTATTTTTCCAAACAATAATTGAGGGTAGATTTTGGAGAAAACTGCGAGAGACTAAGATAAACTTCGTCGAACTTGTAAAAGCATAAATATCACAACGAAACGAGGTAGATATATTGATACTGATAGCTACATGTATACCTGTATTTTTAAACCGAAACCAGGTTCGTGATCGTATCTAGGTAGCTTAGATACAAACAAACAAAAAACAAACAAACGATGCAGAGATTAAGTTGTTAGAAAATATTGTTAAGGATATCATGAATTTACATTTGTGCTGAGACTGCATGATTCAGATCCAGTTGAATGAACAAGTTGTGTTTCCAAAATAAACAGGCCTCATTAGCCTTCCGGTCCTGTCCTCCATGATTCTGTTCTGTTTTTATGTTATTTTGTATGTATTTTTATGGAAATAAATGAATCTGAATAGATGTCAGTTAGATATGTTCAAATAACAAACGAGCTAAATGATTAATAAAACGAGGAAACCTGTTAACTGTGACGCAGTGCAGTAACACACTGATTATGCTTTTACTTAGATTGCTTGAAGATGTATCGGTGTGCGGCATCAAGTTGTTTCTTTTATATTCCCGTTTCTGTCGGCTTCCTGTAAGCATTATAGGAGTAACTTCATTACAATGTTCGATACATAGAAATAGCATCAGGGTTTATATGTGTCGGATTAAAAATATGTTTTGAAAGCTGAAGTAAGGAGGAAATGTCTTTATAATTCAATGTTTGATTACCACTTTTTGAAGCCTTTAGGAGTGAAATGGCCTTTGTAAGTGTAGGTAACTATAGTTTTCAAGGGTATCAAAGAACACCAGTACGCCACTTTTCTTATGTTTTTGTTATGGATGTCAAGGTTATTTCAATGTTATATAAGTATTGAGATGATATATACAGGTTTTGCAATAGCAATTTTGGAAGTAAAATGGTCCAGTATGCCTTTATACTTTTAAATGTTATAAAGTCTACAACGACCATTTAGAATAGAAATTAACACGGTTGAGAAATTTAACTAAAAACTTAACCGCTACTTTGAGTTCATGGCCGTTGAACTATTTGAACAATTAGTTTGATAAATATAAGTAATCACATTTTCGGTCTTTTCGATATCCTGACAAGTACACTCTTATTTTTTTTAACTCTGTTGAGTAAAAATTTACTCAACGGTCACAGCTCATTGCTGAGTAAAATCTTACTCAATATTGAGTTAAATCTTACTCAACATTGAGTAGGATTTTATTCAACAAAATGAGCTGTGACCGTTGAGTAAATTTTTACTCAACAAGAGTAAAAACAAGAGCCACAGGCTCAGTAACCCATGCACGAAAGCCGTTAGCAAAAAAAAAAAACTTCAAAGAAGTATTTTTTGAACATTGTTTTGTTTTAAATAGGGCCTATAGAAAATGGTTAAAATCAATATAAAAATCATACACAAACTTGTTAATACAAAA
>JXSR01S022223.1:313017-326482 GCA_000969725.1 Ophiothrix spiculata | reverse complement strand
GGTATATTTTTATCAATCAATCTATGCAAGAACCATCATTCCAGCACCTTCCTGTGGTCAGATACTGATTTTTGATCATTTTTTTAGTAATTTGACCTTTCGTGACACCAATGACCCCCTGGATGACCTCCGATCAAAAATTCCTGAACACCCCGAAGGAAGCCCCACCCAAGGATGCCTCAACCCAAGTTTCGTCGAAATCGGTCGAAATCTGTAGACGAAGAAGCGTTTTAAAGAATTTTGGAAAGCGCCCTCGTTTGACCCCCGATGACCTCGGGTCGCCAAATCGCGAAAACCCCCGTAGCCCCTCTACCCAAGGATCATTCTGTGCGAGTTTCACGAAAATCCGTCGAAGCATGTACGAGAAGAAGCATATTTACGAAAGTTGGACGATAGATAGACCGATAGACCGATAGACCGATAGATAGATAGACTAGATCATGGTTCTATAAACCCAGGCACTATGTGCATGGGTTAAAAATTAAGAGTGTATGAATTTGACTCTCGTTGCCCTTTATCATACTAACACAGTTTACAAGTTCGGAGTAACAAAATGCATGGAACACTGATCTGCAGTAAGGTTTTCTGAAGTATACTTATCCCCAAGATAGTTAAAATATATAGCTCATGTTATATACATGTATGAGTGGTGACATCATTAGCAGAACATGGTTCAAATGTTGGCTTTGAAATTTACGCAACCTCATGATCAAGTTGTTATACGGATATTTTGCTCCAAACGACCCGTACTGTTGAAGTTCAGCATGCTTAACATGCTGTAAATAATATGAAGAGACTTCTTGCGTCTTATTACACGCATCTATTTACTTGTTTAGAATTAAAACCGTGTTAAAACAACATTTTATTGTGCTCAAGTCTGAGAAAGTTGGCATACCACTTTTGGCAAGTTCGCCACAGGGCAAACTTACCCCATGTGGTAGGGGGCCAACTGACCCCATAGCCCAAATTTTGACTTAACCTCGTGGTAAACCAATAAAACAAAGAATAAAGAGCATTTGATCTCATGATATGATGAACATGTACCATACTTCGTAATCAATAATAATAACTTGAACCAGCGAAGTAATATATTGACACTACTGTAGTACACAATTACTTTTGCTCAAATAGATTACAAAGGTAACCCAAAAACTCGTTTTACTGATAACTCACACAAAGAGCTGAGTTCGGTTTTGTAATTTTATGGTAAGTTTGATGTTTGATGCATAACAAAAAATCACCAGTGACATATTTCTCCCGAGGTCACGTGAGCAGAAACACAACTTGCCCCACCCCTATATATTTCTAAATATTTATATTTGTCTTCATAGAATATTATAAATAAATGATAAAATTATTCAACGTATTTATAAAAATCCATTGTACTCCAAAGAGATTTTTGAATATATGTTTAGCTTAGAAGCGGATAATCAACGACACCGTTACAACAGAAGTATTAACAATTTAGAAACACATTTTCTCAGACAGTCTAAAGTTGGCAAAAAAGGGACAAATGCGAAAAACGTAAAATGTCGGTCGAGGTCATATGATAAATTTTTCACTACCTAATGACAATTATTGATTACTTGCAATGACGTTACTTCGACACTTGTTATTCTTAAGAAACGATCAAGTGTTAAAAAAGTACAGACTCTTTTAGAGATAACGAAAGAAAGAGATTGAAAAGCGTATCACGTGTGAACTTTGGCTGTAGCATTTAGCTTCTGGCTACATGGGCAGGGTGACCGTTCTTAGATGTAGCATATGTAAATAATTGATAGATTGTACAAATGCACATCAGAGCTATAAGTATTTGTCTACTGTAGAGAACTGCTTGTCCCTGCATTAAAGTGCTATTGTTAGAAACTTTGAACATTGAAAACGAATATATGTGACGATAAAAGAGGACAGGGAAAGCAGCGGGATTCCCCTCGCTTTTTACCAATGAGGCCCATGACAGTTTTGGGTTGGATCTCCGGTCTCGGCGTTGTATGTGCAAAATGGTTTTCCAGTCCAAAGTTGCATGTTTTTTTTTCTGGGCACTTCAGCTTTCCTACTGCATCTAAAACTAAATAAATCTGACCATCTGACAGTGATGAGACTATCCTTATAAATATGATATATTTCTTTGTTGTTGTTTCTTTTTTTACGATGCGTTGCTGATCTACTAATTTATGGATAACTCCAATTTGTCAATGCTTCTCCTCACTCAAGAAAGCATTTACACACTAAGTCATGAAATTAACATCGATAAGGTTGCAATATTTTGTGTTTTATATACATTGCAATTATGAACTTAATAACTGTTATTGGTACATTTTGAGTGTTCGTTTTTTAGTGTCACTAGTATATTTGATTCGAAGTAAAACTACGGGTTTTTTTTCAGTCGAATTTTCAAGTAATGCTTGATACTTAATTTAATGATAATTTGCTTCAGCTTGTATTTAAATGTTCGAGATTCAATTATAAAAATGAATACCCTTTAGATGCCAAATAAAACATAAGCATGGATTTGAGAGGAAAATTTGCCACTATAGTGGCTTTATAATTATACAAAAACAATACTTACCTATAAGATGTATTTATTGTATATCCTAACTGACGTTTTGTGTACTGTTGTTTGTCTAAACAATTGAGAGTAGATTTGGAGAAAACTACAAGAAATTATGATAAACTTCGTCGTACTTGTAATAGCATAAATATCACAACGAAGCGAGGTAAAAATATTGATACTGATAGCTACATGTATACCTTATTTTATTAACCGAAATCAGGTTCGTTTGTTATCGTATCTAGGTAGCTTAGATACAAACAAAAAACAAACAAACGGTGCAGCTGAGAGATTTAGTAGTTAGAAAATATTGTTAAGGATATCATGAATATACTTTTTGTGCTGAGACTGCATGATTCAGAATCCAGTTGAATGACCAAGTTGTGTTTCCAAAATAAACATGATAGGTATTCTTCTTCCGCGTTGTTACTTGATTTGTTCATAGCTTTGGTATTAAATCGGTCATATTTATCTTTTACCTCAGATCCCCTTTTAAAGGTTGATGCTATTTCTTTAAAGCATTTCTGTCATAACCATTATAGTCATGAAAATGAAAACTAATTTACAGCACCGTGGCGTGCCATTTGACAGCCCAATTAGAATTGTATGAACAGTCATCTTTGAATGTCATTTTGATGTTACTATTTTCTCACAAAGTTAACCATTATTTCAGTGAAAATGTATGCCTGAAAAATCGTGGATTCTTCTGTATTCTTTAATTTCCGGTGCAATCTGATGAAAAACTTTAAGCAGGTGAAAATAGAACTTGCAACATTTCTAATGTGTGAAAAAGTTATTTGATCTATCTATTTTCCCCGCTTTTTAATTTAAAGCAAAGTTTGAAAACAAAAATGGTTTCTTCTTGATGATGAGATCTAAACCTTAGTTAGGCCTCTTCTTTATGAAAGATGAGATAAAGAGATCAAAACCTTTGTTCATACAATGATAAATTAATTCGTCGTTGTAGTGATTTCATTCGATCAAGACATTATGTTTTGTTTTTAATCATTTTCATAGGCAAGGGAATTACTTGGATTTTTTTTTCGGCTGACAACAGTATGCTCAAAACGTATTATTGTTACAATAATTATCGTTATATGTCTTTGTCTTAACAATTCAATCTTCATATTCAATGCAATCAGACTCGATTTACCAATATTACTGAGGATCAGTATGGGCGTGTAGTGAATCGTCTGGGAGGTTATAACAGAAAATTTATCAATCATTAGTAAAATTTATTTGTTAAATACACGTGTTTTTGATAATCAAAATAAGATTCATCATAAGTAAATAAATAAATACATAAATAAATAAATAAGTCCATTCAAACCGATTTCATCAAAAACGAACAACTGTTGAAATTGTTCAGTGGATACCGGTTACCATAGATTTAGCTTTATACCGGTGTAAAAGTAATCTTAGTCCCCCTAAAATGGTAGTCCGCCCAGTGAGTCCGCCTTCCAAAGACCAAAACGGAATAAAGCGTGTAACCTATGTTGCGTGAGAGTGGTAAGCATATACTTTACTTTACGGCCCGGACAATAAGAAAGAGGGACTAACATTCCTGCTACACCTGTTCAAATTAAAATAAAATTTCCAATTTAAAAAAATCCAACATTTTTTTAGCTATTTCCGGAGTGAAAAACTCAGAAGAGAGAACAATAAAATGTCTTATGATTGTTCAAGAGTGACAACTCTAAATAATATGTCTTATGATTGTTAAAGAGTGATATGTTAAAGAAACTGTAACCTAAGAGTATAAATGTGATTCTGTTAGCATTACAGGGTTGAATAAACTCATTTTAAAAGAATTTTATCAGTTATCTGACTATTATATTTGCGCTATTCAGAAGGTACAGATGAATGTTTCTTTAGACCTTTCCACTTTTTTGAAAATAATGGCCAAATCCTTAAGGTCCATGACATACATCTGACGCATTCACACATCTGTTAAAAATACATCCTATAACAACGCTGAACAATTGATTCTGTCATTCATTGTCAGTTCGGCCAATGTCAACTACTAGCAAACACTGACCTCTTAGTGTCTCTTATATGAAGTAATAATGAACTCACAAAAATGTTTCAAGTGCAACACTTACATCGGGGTCGTTTGAGACAGTAAAATTAAACATTTTGCAAGATAATAACAGTTTGACACGACTACATGAAATCATTTACAATATTTTAAGCTTTATATGTCAAACATATGTTTTTACTGATTATATATTTTATACCGAATCGTCACGAAAATAGTGCAGAATCTGTTAGTTTTGATATTCTGTATTATGTGCAATATTGTTTTTTATGTAATGTACCAGTGATAAAGCGTAATATAAAATAAAACAAATTAGGCAATATACTTGTGGTTTTCAACGAGTTTTAATTCAAACGGACAGCCCAATTATAATTGTATGAATGGATTACACATTTATTGTTTTATGTTGCAAAATGAAATAATGGAGATACATCTAGATATAAAGCAATATCAAACTGAAAATTGAAGTTAATGTTTTCACAAACCAAGTTCAATCTAAAATGATTATTACGTAGTATGTGAACATCCATAAATGTACTAGTATTTTCATCAGAATTGTACTTTTCAGCTAACCAAAAGTCATCATTTCGTTTCACCAATCTGTCGTTACTTTGACGCACGTGTGCTTCTTTGCAAACATATTACGAAGCAAAATGTTTTATGGACAGGACACGTCACTGTGTGTGTTGATTTACGGTTTACCAATAAACATACCAGGCTCGTGTCAAATTACTTGATTGACTTATCGAATTCGTGTGGGAGACTATTCAATAATGATTTATTGAAACCAGCATAGAGCTTTGTAATTCAAGAAAACATTATGTAACGTATGCAAGTAGTAGCTTCAAAAAGGTATCATTTAGTGTGTAAACTATCATAGTACATTGTGATGTATTCACTGTCTTGGAAGGATTTATTTTGCAGAGTACAGTTTATAAACTTACAACTTACAAAGTTCGTTCCAACGATACCAAGATCATCAAAATCGACAAAGGCGTTACGTAATTCTGACGTCGTTCGTTTGCTAATAAATAAGGAAAATGGTGATTCTAACATGTCTTGTAAGTTTAAGTCTTATAGCATGCATACATTTTTCAAAATGGCGATTTACTGCTTCAGGGATTTCATCACCACCCATGCACCCCCAGCTTTAACGACCTACCCTTACCCCACCCTATGTGGTACTCCCCTATTTTTTTAATCAAAATACCGCAAAGGATGTAAAAGAGATTACAAATGCCCGGGGTCTGTTGCATTTGCGTTTTTATGTAGGAAAAAAAAAGACCTTATGGGGTTGTTGCATTAACCCCTTTCGGAGAACTAGGGTTAAAAGAGGAGAGAAATGTCGCAAGTATATGGCACATTTTTTGATACTCTACAGGCAATCTTCTTGATACGCTTCAAATACCTACACAGTGCGGTATCTACACTCAGCACATCAGGATTAAACTGTTAAATTATTGTTAGTAATAAATAATGTATTTAAGAGTTAATTATCAAAAAATAATATATGATCAAAGTTACATAAATACTGGATCTGATTATATTAACGCTTTATTGTTTATATTTTATCAAGAGAGTCGTTAACGTTTTTGACAATTTTGCGGAATCTAATGACCTTTTCACAGATATTGATAAACATTAAATTAAAAGTGAAACACGTTGTCCTTGCAAAGTAAATGGCAAATCATTACTTATATGGGAACAATTAGATAGTGCTCGCACAAAATGCACAAATATTGTTTTTAATTACAACTTCTCGGAGGTTTTTTTATTTGTATTTCAGGCCTCACCATTGTAGACATTGTGGGAGTACATAGAAATCGGTGTATTATATACAAAACGATTTAATACTTGAAGGCTTGTCAGTATTTTATCTTACACGGAAATTATTATTGAACAAGTTGTATTTATTGCCGATGACCGGTTTCTGGGTCACAAGTTAAAGCCCAATCGCTCGATCAAAACTTTTTTTTTAAATTTACGTTTATGTAGTGGAGCATCATTTTTGTGCACTTTCCATTCTACAAAATAAATATTCTGACAATCGATGGTGATGATCAGTGTTCATGCTAAGACCGTATTGCGCGCCATTGGCGCAGTAGTGGTGAAAATACAACAAGTTTCTGAAAATGTGTGAGAAAGATATTTTTCTAGTTTCAATGAGCCGATTTACAGCCACATGAATTTGGCACAAGCATCTCTTCAACCTTTTCAAAATTGCTCGAATTGGAGCAAACTCAGAAACCTTAATACTTTTTATAGATTGCCTGAAGATATCTCAGTGCTCCACGTTGGCTTGTTTCTTTTAAATCATTATTTCTACCAGCTTCATGTAACCATAACGAGTTACTTCATAACAATGTTGGATACATAGAAATAACATTAGGGTTTATGTCTTGAATTAACAAGAGGAAATGTCTCGATACTTAAACGAACAACAGGATTTGAAACTGGTTAATAATGTGTACTTTTCTAAACCCCACATAACTTTGCTATTGAACTCCTCGTCTTACTATTAGGGGTGTGTGTGATTAACGGTGTATTGCACAAATTGTACGGGGCCTCCCTACACCCGAACTTTAACGGCCTACCATTTACCCCACCTTAGGTGGTACCTCCCTATTTTTTCATCAAAATGACCGCAAAGTATGTAAAAGGTGATTACCCAAATGTCTAGGAGTCGGTTGCGTTTGCGTTTTATACAGCGGGGAGAAAAATCTTTGCAACCACCCCATCCCCGGGTAGATTAGGGTTACAAAATCTGCATGGCATTTTACAGGCCATGTTATTATAATTATAATAAACTTTTTGTTTTTATTTATTAGTGAAACACCGGATGAAAATCTAATATTTGTTATGACAAAATTTAAAAAAAAAATCAATTTTTGCCAAAAATAATAAGTTTCAGTCCAGAATTACTTAGTAACGTTATAATTACGTAATGTCTTGACCGATGTTCATGATACTGGTATAAATGGAAAGAGGTGACCTTACTTTTTACTAGATTACTCAGCACTTAAACATTTGGTATCTCAATTTTTAAAACTCACGGAGGTAAGGTTAACCACTCCCATCAGGAAGACGTGTTTTAAAAGGCCAAGGAACACTAAGGTTTAATAAAAAAGATTAATTTTCATTAGTACAATGGTACTTTATACTAGGAATACCTTTAGTCTACTAAAATTATACAATTTTAAGGGGAACATCAAACATGTTACCAACAGAGATTTTTGACATAAACTAGTTGAAAAAACCTCAAAGCATTATTACTATTCTATGACAGCTCAATCAACTAAACTTTATTGAACAAGTCACCTTGAAATTAATTCTGATGTTACAATTTGTCTCACATTGTAAGTGTTATTTCCCTGAAAGCATGACTTCCTCTGTATTCTTTAATTTCCGCTAAACTACGTTGAAAAAAGTTCGAGCAGGTGCAAACATTTTTGCACTACTCTATAAGTATAAACAGGTTATTTGAAATTTGATTTTCATTTTTAATCCACACATTTGATCAAGAAATCAGCTTGAAATGGCAGCTTCTTGGTTGGAAAAAGTAGCAAGGTCACAATATTTGTTCACACTATTGGTGTAACGCCGATAAAAGGAAACATAATAAGCAGTTGCGTAAAACCTTACACAGCGATAATTTATGATTTGGTCAAATACCGCAGAGTGCCAGTATATGGCACATTTTTAAGTTTCTGTTTGCTTCATCGTGAAATGTGGCTGATAAATTTCTGTGAATTTCAGTCCGGTGTAATGAAATACAGCGTCCGTGTGACTGAGTGTCCTAGCTACTATTTAACTGTGTAGAACATACTTGTACATGTGTAATCAATAAATCATTGATTGCGACTTATTCCGTGTAGTTCAATAATAGACCCGGACTACTGGTTATTGGAGACTCTTAGTTTCATTACACCGGTACGACACTGTGACGCGGTAAATACATCGTAAGCATTACTTCAATGTAATGTGATTAGAGTATGAGTAAATATTTCCTAAAAATTAGTTTATATTTGAACAACAGCTTCGTTTGCGGCAGAAAGTAAGTCAGAATATTCATGGATGAAAATCAATTTAATAAAAGAAACTTTCAAAAAATAAACTTATTATTGATATTCAATAAATTTCTAAATGCCGTCTATGTTACTTTTTATCATAATTTTGTTTTGTTTCACCGTATTCATATCAGTCAAAGTACATTGTACTAGTAAATTGAAATCGAAACAGTAGTGGTTGAAAGACTTCAAAAGTATAGAAATACATTTCTAAAAACAGTCTGCAGGTTGCAGAAAGCAAGATAAGAAATGATAAAATGGAGGTCGAGGTCATATATTCAATAAATCACTGCGTAATGACAAATATTGATTAGTATCAATGAAGTCATTTTTTACACCTGATCATTCCAAAGAAAGAACAAGTGTTAAAAAGTGCATCTGGGAGATGGAAAAATCGAAAGAAACACAGTGAAAACCTCGCCGCATGTGAAATTTGGCTGTAACTATATTATGCTTATAAAGATCAGAGCTATGTGTCAAATGATTAAATAATTTTGGAGGCAGCATCTGTCACCTTGCCGCCGAAAATACTCACTGTGACAAAATATGGTAAAATAGGTTTAATTTAATTCAAATTACGTACAAACTTTGTTTCCAAAAATGCAAGAATCAAATTACTCGAAGTCAAATATAGTATTTAAAATACATTTTGTTCAAGTAAGGAGAGTTTGGTTTTCTTTAAAAAGTACGTATAACGGGCATGTTTTATTAGAATAAATATATGCATGGGCAGGTTTGTTTAAGTGCAACGGACATTCTAAGTGGAACCAAGACGCACAGATCTTGAAGCTATTCTAGGTTCTCTTTACAAAAACGAATAAGTAACAAAGGTAAGATGAGATATCACAGACTAGTAATCAGGGAAGACATTTAAAATTTGTGGCCAGTACTTGTTGTGGCCTTTTATTACCCTACATATGATACGTGTATGTGAGTTTGTATGAGATATTTTTCAGGAGTTTACTTGCACTTTTTGCTTACCAAACGTCATCATTTGTACTACTTGATATATTTCAAAGCAAAACGTTTTAAAGACAAGACACGTAACAGTTAACAAATAAACGTGCCAGGCTCTTGTCAAATTACTTGATCGACTTATCGAATTCGTGTGGGAAACTATTTAGTGATGGTTTATTGAAACCAGAATAGAGCCAAATAAACCAAGAAAACATTATCTTAAATTAAAAAGAAATCAATTTTAGTTTGTTAAACAATGGCGTATCGTGATACCATATCTACGTTGTCTTGATAATTATTATTATATTATTGTGCGATGTTACTTTCACAAATTAATATTGCTTCTCTCGAAGGGCCCACACATAAACAGTTTTTCGGCTAGGGCACGTATTCATGAAACCGTGCTAATTCTGGTTAGCAATAAGCCTTTTGTCTCATCGTCAAAATTTGACAAGAGACCATGGGCTAGTTGCCAACAACAGTTTTTTTAATTGGTCAATGTTTTGAATTTTAAACTTCCCAAGACCATTACAACAGCCAAGTTGCAGATTATTCCAAACTTCAAAAGGATGTTAATAAACATCGTGGGAGTACACAGTAAGAAGAAACAAAAGTTAATAATACAACATATTGGAGACTTGTCAGTATTATCTCTTATGCGTGGGGCTTTTTTATTGAACAAGTTGCCTTTCTTGCCGATAGTATTGACCGGTTTCTGAGTCACAAATAAAAGTCAAATCACCCCAAACACTTTTCAAGCACGTTTATTCAGCAGATCATGTTTGTGCCTTCACATTTTATAATAAATCATTTGACAATTAACGGTGATGATGGTCACTTGTTTTGCTCATTTTTATTTCAATTAAATTTGAATTTACATGTAAATAAACCCCGCGTCATAAATTCTTACCCACTATTTCGACACGCCTGCACACGAATTAAATGAACGTTTTTCTGGTCATTTTTTGCACACCGCCAAGTCTCATCAATTTGTAGTCAGAATGTATCAAGTTCTTTAAACTGGAATCCTAAATTGGAAAAATTACAAAATACACTGAATAAATGGAAAGTAAGAAAACTTACATATTACGGTAAAATATCCATAATCAAAACCCTAGGTTTATCACAAATGTTGTACAACGCACAATGCATTAGAGGTCCTGACTATGTAGTTAAAAGAGTAGATAAAATGATATACAACTTTTTATGGGGATCAGGGAAAGAAAAAGTAAAAAGAAAAACAACAACCAAAGACATGATACAAGGTGGGCTAAATATGATAAATACAGAAGCACAAATTAACGTTTTTAAAATCAAGTGGATACAGAGACTCTTAGATGACAGTGATAATTGTGTTTGGACTAAAATGGTTAAGAAACTTCTAGATCCCTTTGGAGGTTTATGCTTTATACTTGAATTATGTTGTATGGAGAATGATGTGAATGATATATTTAAAGATAAAATACCAGACTTTTATATCGATTTGATTAAATCATGGTTTAAATTACAAAAGAATGTTCGTAATGATATGCAAGTCAATGGAAATGAAATTATTTGGGCTAATAATCGTGTAAGATATCAAGGAAAGGTTTTATACAATACCAAGTGGATAGCTGCAGGCGTGACAAGCTTAAAGGAGGTCGTAAATGGTAGAAGATTTATTAGTTTGGATGAATTAACCAATACAATTAAAAGTGCCTCTAACATTTTTGAGCTCCATAAGTTGAAGGCAACAATACCAAGAGATTGGAAAGAGAAAATAACAAGTGGTAATCTCGAAGTTATTTTGTGAATAAGAAATTAAAACACATCTGCGAAATAGATACAAAAGTCTTGTATAAAATGTTTAATGTTAGTGATGACAATGCCTCATGTATTAAATACTGGTATAAGGAAAATGTAAACTTTGACAATTGGGCAAATATTTTTCGTTTTAAGATAAAAGAAAGAATTCTTAACAAAATAGGCCACTTTCAATATAATGTTCTCAATAATTTAATTTGTTGCAAGAAAAACCTCCATACATGGAGACTTATCGATTCTAATTTATGTTCATGCTGTAATGTTATTGAAGACTATGAACATTTCTTTATAAAATGCAAACAAAATAAAAGTCTATGGGTACAAATTTCTAACTACGTTAAAACTGTGAAAAATGAAAACCTTAATGTATCACTAAAACACATTATTGGTGGATGGAACATTGAAACGAAGGAATATTGTTTCATAAATATTTTAATCGAAGTAGCATCATTCGCAATGTATAAGTCAAAAATGATCTACAATCAAACAAATAAGATTATTCCTACTACTTTACTATTTACGCAAGAAATTCAAAAACTAGATGAAATTTTTACAAATTCAAACAACAAAACAAAATGTAAAATAAATGAAAACGATTTAAATTATTGTAAGACTTTTTGGAGCATTAAGTAAACTGTGTAGATCATTACCATATATGTTGTGATGTATGCTAATTTATTTTGTTTGATGCGAGTTTGCATGGTGGAAGGTGTTGCCTTTCGTAATGCATTCTGGCATAAAAAAAAACAAAAAAACCAAAAAACATGAACTAAAATACAATATAAAAGTTATGAATATAATAGGTGGAAGTTATAACAAATGCATTGGCTAACCTCTTTGAGGTAGAAAACATTTGCAATTTATAAGTCCAAAATGATCTACTATCAAACTCAAAAAATTACACCAAACAATATCTTGTTCTCACACAAAAAAAATACGAAACTGCATGATATTTTATCAAGTACAAAAATGAAAACGAAATACAAAGTGAATATCAGATGAATTATGTAGATCTGAATTTTGTGCTTATGAAGTGTGATGTGAAATACACTTTATTGAAACATCAAAAGAACAGAAATATAATAAAGAATAAAAATGTGTAAAAGATATTGAATAAAGGCAATTGCTAATACCTCTCTGAGGTTTAAAGAGAAAAAAAAGTTCTTTAACATGCGATACTGATTTGCAACGAACAGATGATTAAAAAAAAATCCTTAAATATTACTTTTGCATATTCACGTAGCTACAGTTGCTTAGTTTTATTGTACAAAAATTTAAAAATATCACAAGATTTAGACATTTTCTAATTGCACTGTAAATTCGTAATCTGCTCCGAGGTAGATTTCACTGAACGTAGAGCTGTTTAGCTAATAGCTTGTTATGATCTTACGAAGACGTAAAAATCATTTTTGACACAAGTGAAATTCAAATCCTTCGTAATGTTACGAATGATCGAGGAGTAATCGCAAGGTAACCATGGGCTCGGTCTTACAATGTATTAACGATGCGATTAAATGTTAGTGGAATTGGCTACCGTTTGGTTAGACAGGCATGTTTTTTTTAATAACGATTTTGTGTAATTTGGTGACTTTTGTATTTGTTTCTTTAATACACGAATCAATTTTGCCATTGTAAAGGAATTAATGGTAAGTCAAGTTCTTATTGACGCAATTGTGCTTGAAACTAAACCTGTGAACAGACAAAACAAAATGTTACTCACTTGAGCCATGGTGTGTATGTACACGGACAAAATGACTCATGTTCCACGGTTGTTGAGTCATTTAGTCCGTGTACTGAAGCATTTTCCCGGGTTGTCGAGCCATTTTGTCCGTGTACTGACTCATTTTCCCCGGTTGTTGAGTCATTTTAACTTATGAACAGATGTACTTATTTATTAATATTATTATCACTTGTTGTTAACATTGTTTGTGAGTTGAGATGGAAACAAATAAATTGATTGATTGATTGATTGATTCATTGATTGATTTCGTCCGTGTACTGACAAACTATGACTCAAATAAGTCAAATTACTCACTTTTTTTTTCTGTA
>JXSR01S022223.1:271755-283995 GCA_000969725.1 Ophiothrix spiculata | reverse complement strand
AAAGCTTAACATTGCTTTCAAAAAGAAAATGAAAGCTATGACCTAAATAAGCACTTGCTTTTCCGTATACGTGTAGTAGATATTTACAAAGCGATCATCCAGGGAATTCACGGGGTCGAGCATGTAACCTAAATCGTTTGTGTTCATTTTGTATGAACAGTATGTTGAGTATGGATAGACATCAGTCTCTCACTATAACTGTCTAAAGATGGATTGAATCTGCTCGCCTTTTTTTTCTTCCCCTATCCGTTATGATCAATATGCATTAAGTAGTTGCCATATGAATTTGATGCACATTAACGATTATTTATAACAATATAAACCATGGTCTTACCCCCCCCACCCAAAATCATAGCCATAATACATGTAATATGGTCATCATGTAGGAACAATAATATTTTGTATGTAAAAAAACATTTAAGCATGCAGTATTGAGGAGGTTTCGTTTTATAAAATGTGATTCTAATTTGTAAACGCAATTTAGACTGCATATGTCCTGGATTATAGTGAAATCAAAAATGTTGTTATATAGTTCCATCGTTGTTGTTCTTGAATATCAAAATGTTAGCAAAACGGCATGGTCTTTAGGTTACACGGGTAATTGTTTTTATTCAACCACTTTCATTCAAGACGAAACAGACTTTAACATATAAAAAATAACACAAACACTGTGTGTTATTATTTTGATAGATATATGATAAAGCAACATTTTAAATATTTTATTCAACACAAAAATGGCGAAGAATCATATTTTGAACGCATGCTTTTACGCGAGTTAATCCAACGGGGATGATTTAAAGAAAAGTATGTGACCACTCCACGCTTCTGTAAACGTATATCTTTAGAGACATTTGATTTTTATGAATAATTATAATATAATCTAGTTTGCTTTTAATTTTGAGATTGGGATTTTGACTTAACCCAAGCTAAACTGCAAAACGGCTTAGAGACCATTTCCTCAAAAATGAGTTTTTGGCAGAGTCTTACATTTGCCTCATCCTAGCAAAAAAATGTTTTAAAAATCTTGCTAAGTGTTTTAAAATCACGCAAATGTTACTTTTCGAGACAAATATGGATATCAATTGGTAGATTTTAACGGGTTCTTCTTCAGGACAAATATTATTAAAAAGACACGTGGACGGTCCAAGTGTCTTTATAATAATATTTGTCCTGAATAAGTCAGAGCTACTCCTGACGAAAGCTTGACAGTTAAAAGCTTGTCTGACTGCGAATCCGTTAAAATCTACCAATTGTTACGAATTCCTGTCGTAAAAGCCTTTCTCAAAATAAATATGGATATCTTATGACCTTATTTTGGCATGATGTCCATGTTTAGTAAATTTTATTTATTCATACCCAGATGTTGAAATTTGGTTTTTTGAAAGGACATCATAGCCTAATCAAGAATTGAGAAAGGAATTTTGTCAACATTAACAATTACTAAAATCATTACCAGCAATTTCGCCACACGTTCTGATGTCCTTTGGCCCTTTCTCGAAAAATGTAAAATAGACGCAGGCCATTTTGAAACTCAGCTCTTCATATAAATGACAAATGGAATGGGTAAACATGCAAAACGTGGATTTTTCACTACAATGTTATATACATGCTTCTCAAAATATACTTACTGATAAATATCTGAACCGTTCACGAATTTTTCAAGGTTGTTTTGATCACTGAATTCTTTATTAATCTTTACCCATAAAACTGTAGGACCTTTATTACAAAGAGTTGCATAAAGATATATTATTGCATTTATGAAATAATAATTTTGTTAATGGGGAAAATCCCCTTTCTCTAATTTCACGATATAGCGCCATCAGTTCTGCCTTTTCTTGCATTGAGTTTCAAGTTGATTAGTTCAACACAGCATTATCCATCAAAAAATTGCTTTTTATACAAGGATTGGACAAGGATTGATCTCCTTTTGTATTCAAAACAAAGCTGCAGCCACTCAGGAACAATTCTAGATAGCTGGTGAGTCACCTAACGCCAAAACTTGCGATATTACCCCACTCATCTACAGAAGATTTTATGCTATATACTCTAGGCCAATGCAAATGTCCTCTCTAGCCGGTGGCTAGTTTGGAGTCAATTATCATTTGCTTTATTCAGGACTTTATGCTATATAATCTAGGCCAATGAAAATGTCCTCTCTAGCAGGTGGCTAGTTTGGAGTCAATTTTATTAGATCAAAATTTTGTCCATCTTTACACTATCTCAATGAACATCTTTGTGAGTAATAAATCTGCCTTCGGCAGCTTATGGCAAAAAGTATATTTATTGGTTTTCATTTTAGTATGGATAGGATTTTTCAGGCATTTACAAAGATATATTATTGCATTTATGAAATAATAATTTTGTTAATGGGGAAAATCCCCTTTCTCTAATTTCACGATATAGCGCTATCAGTTCTGCCTTTTCTTGCATTGAGTTTCATGTTGATTAGTTCAACATCCACCCGCCGTCCCCACCGTCGCCGGTATGCCTATCTTGGTTAAGGTGCGGAAAGCTTAGCTCCCTACCGGAATGATGGTTCCCTAATTCTTCGAAAGAGGAAAAGGATGGCTGAGTTACACAGAACATTTCAAGAATATCGGATGTTGCATGCATGGAACTCTTTATCTCGATTAATTAACATTTAACTTTAAAGCGAATTATCCACTTTGATGAGAATGGTCACCCATAATCTTTGATTCGAATCAGTGATTTAAAAAGTGAACATTGAACTGTATTTAATATTTGTTGGACTCTCGGATTATGACTTTGGGAAAGAAGTGCTTTCCAATGTTTGACTTTTACTTGGGAGGATGAAACCCCACTCATCTACAGAAGATTTTATGCTATATACTCTAGGCCAATGCAAATGTCCTCTCTAGCTGGTGGCTAGTTTGGAGTCAATTATCATTTGCTTTATTCAGGACTTTATGCTATATAATCTAGGCCAATGAAAATATCCTCTCTAGCAGGTGGCTAGTTTGGAGTCAATTTTATTAGATCAACATTTTGTCCATCTTTACACTATCTCAATGAGCATCTTTGTGAGTAATAAATCTGCCTTCGGCAGCTTATGGCAAAAAGTATATTTATTGGTTTTAGTATGGATAGGATTTTTCAGGCATTTACAAAGGTATCTAAAGATGTTAATGAACGCCTAAAAAAATTCAAGATAAATATATAAAAACCGTTGTATAGTACCGTATGATGATACCAGTTAATTGTAAGTAAGTCTACTGCAAAGTAGCAATGCATCCCGATCCTGTATCAAACTCTTTACTTAATGTTCAATAACTGGGTCGATGCAAACAGGTTTCGCCGGTGTGTTGCTGTTCATTTCATTATTTACATAATTTGATCCATGTGTGAATACGGATGGTGTAGATAACTGCACTCACAGGAAATTTGGACCCCTGTTATGTTTTCTTATGTACATTTGAAGACGAAAAGAGAAAATGAGACATCTTTATTCATCATCATCATCATCATCGTCGTCGTCGTCGTCGTCGTCGTCGTCATCATCATCATCATCATCATCATCATAGTCAGTCAACTACGCAGCATTCACTCGCAAATTTCCTCAAGTCACTTCTGGGCTAAGTTGGAGACTGCCTTTGGTTGTCATATGCTGTTTGTATTTTACAAGGACTTTAGGATGTAAGACAGGCATTGTGTTCTCTGTCGACCTGGCTTCCTTCTCCCATATGACAGTGTGTAGAAAGAATACAACCTACTAGGTACCTTACTCAGTGTTACGTTTTTGCAAGTTTATTTTGTACGATAACTTTTTAACAAAGTGCTTAAAGTTAATAAAAGTATACATTTCCAGAAAGGAATTTTCACAAGGAACATGATGGTGATGTTGATTTTTAGACCAAAAATCACATTTTTTGAGAAAACTACATAAAACACATTTTTTGGCCATTTGGGCTTCCATCCAAGCTAAAAATAACATTTAAAAAAAATGACCCAGGAATGGGAATTTTAGTTTTAAACACCCACTCGGATGTTGCGTCATTTTTACTTTTTAGGGTTTTGGCCAATCTTTTTATTTTCATGCCAAATAAGGTCAAAACTTTTCTCAAAAAATGTGTTTTTTGGTCAAAAATCAACATCACCATCATGTTCCTTGTGAAAATTCCTTTCTGGAAATGTATACTTTTATTAACTTTCAGCACTTTGTTAAAAGGTTATCGTACAAAATAAACTTGCAAAAACATAACATTGAGTAAGGTGCTTACACCCCTTAATCTGGCATGATTTTTGCATTCTTAGTAAATTACCGAGAAATGCAAGCTGTGTAAGCCTTACTCAGTTTAACAGAGGCTCAATACATGAAGCATCAAAGATTTTGGAATTTAGGACATCAGCAATGCGCTCAGCTTGATGTTGAAGATGATTTAGTAGCAACATGTTGCAAAATTATTGATCTTACACTCCATGATGTTTGAGAGCAGCTATGTTGTGCTGTGTATTTATTGTTTTATTGTTTTATAAAAGGATGCTTCACAGTAATTACCAGTCAACATGTTTTTTTGTTTTTTCTAGAATGATAAAAAATAAAACTTTCATAAATTCACAATATTAAGTATAAACTTCGGAATTAAAACCTGTACAATATGAAAGAAATCTAAAAAAGGATACAACACATGAAAAAAAATTAAAAAAGGATACAACACACGTTTGTAGATCATATGACATATTTTTGTCAGACTGAATATCCCTGTGTGCATCCACTTGCAAATAGCATTACATAAATATATAGTTTTCCCTCGTGGAAAGAGGTAGGATTGATGACGAAAATCTGCAAGAAGTATTCCAGTTTTCGTAATGTAGAATTATTTTTATATGATAGGTTGATATCAATACTCAGGAATATTAAGTTTCAGACGCAAATGGACGTACTTTTCTTATTCTAATCTGACTTTCCATATATTGAGAAAGTAGGGCAGAACAAATAATATTTAAAGTTTCTATATTTGACGAGTATCAAGACTTTCTTCAATTATATTTATGTTTAGTTTTAACCTACTTTTTCTATCCAATTAACTTGGTAAGCCAAATGTTATTGATCCAATGCTTAAACTTATAAATATAAAATGTTACTATCAGCCTGTTTTGTATTAAAAATTAGAATATTGAGTTGCTACTGGACTTGAAACAACGATAATCTGTTTGTTTTATTTATTTCTCTTCATTCAGAACAAAGATGAGTATACATACAAATGTAATAACTATTTTTTGATTTAATGATTAAGGTGAAAGTAAATATTAAAAACATTTTGTTATTATATTTTTTAGTAATTATGTTTTCTTTCTTTTAAATGCAAACTTGGTCTTATTAAGTATTTTAAAACCTAATTTGGGCATTATTTGAGAGTCATTTTAACTATACTATTTATATTATTATATAGATATAAAATTATTAGCATTCTGGTTGTCGGTCAAATGTACTTAATCGCCCAATTCCGATTCGTCATCTTACAAATCCTTTAAATTTATGCATACCCTTACGTCCAAGAGTTGGACAAATTATCGCGTTCTGTAACCGACATATTGTCAACGTACTTTAACAAGTGTTTGCACACCGGTTTGAAAAAACTCAACACTATATGCGATATACATTCAAAATGGCAGTAGTTGAATTATTGCACGAGTGGATACGCTCTTTGATTTTCTGATCATAGAAGCGACGGTGATTTGTTTGACTTTTCTAAATGCCCATGATGTTACAACCACGTTTTCCCCTTATGTTATACGGGTTGTTTAATAAACAAACCGGAAAAGAACAACGCATATCATAAGATGTAAAGATTTTAGGATGATTGTTTATAATTAGCAGATGCACGAAGCCTGTGTATCTTTCTGGGAAACGGACCATTGTATGTAATTATACAAAAACAATAGCTTTAAGAAATATATCCCTATCTTGTTATTTGTGCTATGTTTACCTGTTTATTTTCAATTAAAGTATCCGGGTGCTATGAATAAGTCTTAAAAGTATAACCGTAACTCACTGAAAGGATGATAGATATAGCGCATAATCACCAGAGCAACAAATAGGACATTTAATGTACCTGGTTATTTAATGAATGTTGTTTGCTTACAAGAGTCTCCTAGTTTGATTACTGAAATGAAAGCTTAAGACGTATAATAGTACCGATTTATAAGCCACTTTATCAATAAAAGTGCCCAGGGGGTGTTATGGCCCTACAACAAGTTTTCGCGCAAAACACGAAACGCACAAACAATTAATACAATTTTTAAAATTTTGCAGCGGGCCCCTCAATTGAAACAAAAAATCAAATCGACCCTATCGTTTTCGTGCTATTTACTAAAGTAGTTTTTCGAGGGGTCTGTTAAAATTTGGTTCTCCCGTTAAATCACAATTTAATAACTTTTTTTTCCTAATTTTATTTCGGCAGTGTAAACGTAATTATAGTGTGCAACTTTGAGCAAAGTTTCATGCTGAAATCCCTTCGGGAATAGGATTTTTGAATTTTTGGCGGAAAAACTTTGAATGCGACATAAAAATGCTTTTTTTTTCAGTCGCCATTTTGAAACGGCTCATCCGATATTTTGATTTTTTTTCTATATTGTGTTCCTTTTTATAATGTTTTATCATTGACAAAATTTTCAACGTAAAATTCATCGGATGGGAAATGCCTTGGTCACTTAAGTGTAGAAAATAACTCGAAATAAAGTTATTAAATATTTGAAAAATGTAGTGGAAGAGTGCTTAAATTGTTGACTCATATATCTTTAACCAAGTCATCAAGATATGTTAAGTATATATATTTATAATCTACAGGACATTACAATTAACTCGACAAACTTTTAGTATTTTAAAAATTTCACCCAAATTTCACTCATTGTATTTTGAAGATTTAAAACTGTTTTAACGCTATTTTCACACCGTTTTAATTCTCTGGAAGAAAAAAGTTGGTAACTAATTGCATTTTTTCCAATATTCCACAAAATCAAGTAAAATTACTGGGAGGTTTTATTACTATTTCCTATCCTATCATGTAGAAAATATATATTACTATTAAATAAAAACAAAAGTTCGTCCGTTACTTACGTTTAACCAACTCTAACACGAATCATAAATCGTGTGTAAATATCACCTCCTCAAAATTACATTTATGGGTATGTGACAGTGGGCGAAAATTAGATTAAAAGATGCCTAATCACACCCTTATGCATTATTTAAATAGATAGGATCAATAATAATCTTGGTCTTAAAATACCATACGCTTGATTATTAATGATAGTTTTATAATACGCATCAACTCGTTTTTCAGTTTAATGCTTCTTTACCTTAAACAATGAGTCTTGTGTATTTGCATAATTTGTTCATCATGTCTAAAGATTAAACTTATTTGTTTACTATCAAGGTCAATTTTTCTGTGTCAGCATTGTCCTTAAATGCTTATTATTGTATAATTTCACATTGTATATAGTTTGCTTAGGGGTTCACGTCAGTAAAGAGCCGGCTTATTCTTTTACATGCAAAAGTAAGGGCAAAAATCGTCGTTTTTGGCCAAATTAATGAATAGTTCTACTTCTCACTTTATTTTTCTTTCAGATTATAATGTATCCCATCAGATTAAATGCAATTAAGGGAGGGTGCTATTGGCTTGATTTCGCGAGAGCCCATCCTGATATGTTGTCTGTAACTTCCGTCATGTTTGTACAGTGCTTCCAGTTCGTCTGAGGGGAGTAAAAAGTAAAATGATTAAAAGTTGGCCAAATCATGGAATATGTGCATTGTTTGTGGTTGGATGCCAAGGTAACATTTGGGAAGAATATTTAATCCAAAATTGGACACACAGTCGTTATAGCCGCAAAGCTTGGGCTTTGCCACAATTCCCATGTGTTTTCCAAGACCCATTATCATCCCTGACTGTAATACAGGGTCATTAATGCCTGTTATGCCATATGTACGGAAATAATGTTTAAATCATGAAAAACACTTGACTAGATGTACTTCCAGACAGTAGACTAGAAGTACATGGGTAACTCTAGACCGGAATGACCTCATTAATGTTCCAAATTTACATACTTCGAAAATTACTGCTGCATGGTCGCAATGTTGGAGTACATAGAATTAGTCGATAATATTGAATTTGTCCATGCCTTGGAGAGAAAATTATAGGGACATGGTAATGTTGTTCGGTGTTGAATTATACTTCCATTACATTGGTGTTTACAGCATGTATACACAGTTAGAAGGGTTTTTTCTGTTCTAATTGATTATGTTGCATAATAATGCATTATTATAAAATACTATTTCTCTTCAGATTAACTGTTTGGTATTAAATCAACTTCGGTCGTTGATACGTTTATTTATTTTGATCTTTAAAAAGGCCTGGTTTAATTTACTGATAAAGGAGCACCTGATAATGTTTTAGTATTCCAATAGGATAAGATATATCTGTAATATCCAATAATATATACATAACAGAGAGTAACTGAGTCCCATATGTCAAATGTATTGCCTTGAAATACAGAACATATGCCCAAAAAGGTCCTGTTTGTTTTCTGAAAATGCAATATTGAATTTTCAATTTCCTTGTAAATGTAATATTTACAGAACAAAGAGCCCAGTGATCCTGGCAGGAAATTGGAGATTGGACATTCATTTGGATATTCGTTTGGACATTCAAGTTTGATACTGGACATTCATTTGGCATTTCAACAATGCAAATACAAACATTTATATATATTAAAATCATAAATACTTTAACTGGACATGACTTTACACTTGACATGCTTGAGGGAACACAAACGAATTGTGAAGAAGATGCCTCCTTAAACTCAATTAAAATGACTGGCAATCCGATCAACTTGACTGAAGAGATATGCATGTTAATTAGTATAGTAATAGACCTATTATACTCAAATAGCTCTGATCCCAAAGGAAGATGATAATGAAAAAATGATCATGTCTTTCACTTCACAGTTTCAATAACAAATAAGTTGGTCAACCCCGTTGACTATTACGTACATCAACAGGATCAGTATTTACAGCACTGGGAATTCTACATATTGTTAAGATTCACTGCTTGAAAGTGTTGTGTTCAAAACAGGATTGTAAAGAATTACCAAATTTTCAAACAGAAAAGTAACTTTAAATAGAAATGAAAATGATACGAAAGAAATTGCTTAATGGTTTATCAATAACTTAACAATGAAATACAAAGTCATGCATATGTATCTAATGAATAAATATCAAAGAAATGCCTATTCTCAACTTTCCTGGTCCATGTAAATGAATGTCCAAACAATATCAATATGAATGTAGGCCTACTATACCGGTAGATCTAAATAAGTGTCAAGACGAATATCCAAATAAATGTCAAATATCTATCTAACTGAATGTACGTCCAAACGAATGTCCAATTGAATATCCAATATCTTTCTGAATGTCCAAACGAATATCCAAATGAATTTCCAATTTCCTGCCAGGATCACCGATCCTACTACAGGCCTGTGTAATAAGTCCGAGTGTCTCCCATAACCAGGAGTGCGGGTCTAATTTAACTACACGGAATAAGTCACAATCAATGATTTATTAATCGCACATGTACAAGTACGTTCTACACAATCGAATAGTACCTAGGACACTCAGTCACACGGACGCTGTATTTCATTTCACCGACCCTCATACGGTAAAACTGTCTTACTTCAGATACATCTATTTTCAAAAAAGATACCTTCATCATTGGGGACAATATATTGTTTTAAGTGGGTAGTATATTAAGACATAAATTTGAAATTATAAGGATAAATTCACATTAAGAGATGCGACTGTTCCAAGATAAAAGGATATATCTGAAGTTAGATAATTTTACCATATCAGGAAGAGTAACTGATTCTGACTGTAGTAATTTATCTAATTATACAAAATAAATTGTTCACAGTTCATGTTTGAAGAAGAGGCTATTAAAATGATCTTTTGAAAGGGATATCAAAACATTTATTTGTTTCAAATTTGAAAATATACTACGTAGAATTGTAAATAAAGTTTTCAGGATAGAACAACAATGATTTCTATTCATACCAACGTTACTTCAATTACTTAAGAAAATGCAATATAATATAGAATGTTATGGACACTTCTTTGAAATGTCGATAAATGCAACGATTTACACCACATGTACAGCACGTAATCGAGTAATAAAACACCGTTAAACTAATTCACGTCAAATCTAAGTTCATAATAGCTAAATTGGCGACATTTAGTGTATCTGTACTTTGTATGTTATTTGAGATGACGTGTATGGATCATACATTCATTAACTGATGTCACTGGATATTCTGCCATCAGTTCTTTCTTCTTTTATTTCGTGTATGCACTTGTTTTAAATCATGACATTTTGATGGGTGAATTACGCCTGTTAACAGTTTTTTTAAAGTTTAGATGGTAAATTGTTCAAAGTTTTAGGTACCGTACTGATGTTTCACCATTGAAATATAATGATCTGTAAAATTGTCATGCGCACAAATAACCAATTAAAATATTGATAATTATATTCTAAGAAATTAACAGATGTCAATATAAATTCAAGTTAATATCTTTAAATGCTTATCCTAAACCTGGTATTTTATGAGATTGACCTTAAATATTATAACACAGTTTGTAAGAAGAATACTAATTAATAAGTGAACGTTTGACATATCTTATGAGATAATATTAAATACAACTTTCCTATAATTATTGTAACATGACAAAGCGACACAGTAACGAACCTAAGTGTAATGGAATATCCTTACCAAAACAATAAGAGTGATAATGAAAAATGATTCAAACACAAGGTCATAGTAGAACAATGTTTGACGGGAAGAAGAATGAAGCTTGTTCTTTGTATACCCTATAACAATATCAATATTAACAGATATCAATACATTGGAGGAATGTGTATCGAATGGCAAGTCATTCGTCAATGTGAAAATAAATGGTATGATCGTTAACCCTCGCTTTACCAAACCTTTTTTGTAACAAGCCTAACAAAAAAAAGGGGTGGGGTGGGGGTTGCAACCCCTCCCTATTTGTTTTGGAACGAAGCCCCATATGAACTTGGTTTGAAATCAATAGATAGATATGGTCCTCTCCTATCCAATTATACCAAGATCACAACAAATGACCAAGGCGTCACGTAATTATGACGTCATAAAGATTTTTCAGGTCGAAAATCAGAATTTTTGCACAAATGGCCACCCAAATTAAAACTTTGCAATAAAAGTTCTAAATAACTAAATTACATCGGTTTTTTTTTTTCAAATAAGGAGAATAAACGTTAATTTAAACATACCCTGCAAGTTTCAGCCTCATAGCATTCATTTATATTTAAAAAAAAGGCGACCTAAACATTTCGGGGTTGTACCAACCCCCATCCAATTCATCCAAACTTTGATGGCTTTTCCTAACCCCACCTTAGGCGTTACCCCTCTGATTTTTTCATCAACATTGGTTCGGTTGCTTTTACATATTTTGCCACGGGGATGGGGTTGCAGCCACCCCTGGATAGACGAGGGTTAAGATTCATATTGCTTTGTCATGCTTGTGCACTGTTGTTTGAGGTGGACATTTATTCATTTTTAACCAAAAATTCAATTTTTTCTTCAGAGAAAGTTGAAAAAGCAGTACATGTAACTGGAATGTGTTGCATAATAAAGTTTTGAATCCGTTGTAAAAAAAATATTCCATTTTGGTTGAAATTTTGTTAATTTTGAGCTCATTTACTGGTATTTTTTGTAAATTCAGATTTGTGCAAAAATGAGGGCGCTATACATATTTCAAATTATTGATTATATTTAATTATCGATTAAGTTGCTTGATCTGTGAAGATTTTGGCTAAGAATGATTAATAAAATTTTCTTGACATCCGATGCTTAATTTTCATATCTAATTTCAATAGAACACACCAATATATGGCTTTTACATTAAAAAATTAGTTTTTATGAATAGCGCCATCTATTTTTACACTTAAATATAAAATGTCCCTATTTCTATTGGGTTCAAACAACAGTGTGTGTACATTGTGTTTAATGATTACTATTTTGCGCATCACTTCCTCTCCTATCCCTGACGATTTGGGCTTTACTGCATAAATGGCAGATGTGTATTTGTAACATGATTATATTGCTTATAACTGCCACAGGTCTACATGATATAGGAACACAATAACCAGGTTAAAGTGTGTTTTACCTGGAGAAAACAATTATTATTAATACATT
>JXSR01S022223.1:227079-240642 GCA_000969725.1 Ophiothrix spiculata | reverse complement strand
CAAGTATTTATTATACCTGCATGATTATATTTGCAGATCAAAACCACGTTTGTCTAGATTTTCAATTACGTCATCGCACAAAGCAATGAAGCATGTATTAAAAAAATGTAATTTTTAAGTAATAATTTGTATATTTCTACATAACCATGTGTCTCCATCTTTAATAATTGTTATTTTTTTGTTTGTTTTTAATTGTCAAGGTAGAACATCGGCTCTACATTTGTTATAGAATATCAGTTCTTTAAAATATATCATGCAAATTCAAGGTGTTTAACATTTGTTTTGTCCCCTTTGTAAAGTCATTTTTTATTATTGATATCATTGTTTACTACCTCTGTTTTACAGAATTATAAGTCAATAATGTCATTGGTATTGACAAATCATGAAAAGCACTTTAATTAATTCCAGATTATAGACTAGGAATATAACCTAAAGCCCGTATTGACTTAGTTTAATGTTCTCATTATTTATTGGCAAATCGCTGATGACTTTTCACAATTTTATACATACAACATAAATCAATTGTATTGAATACGTCCATGCCTTTGAGAAAAAATAAAGAGACTTGATAAATCTGTGTTATGCTGTAATAAATTCTGCTGTCACTGCATCGATATTTACAGCAGAAACTTTTTAGTATTCTAATTTCTTCTTATGGTGCATAAATGAATGCATTATTGTCTACTCATTTACTGACTGGTAGTAATTCGACTTCATCCTCACCTTTAGGTTGGTACTTTCATCATTTGATTTCTTAAAGCATTTCTTGATATTTTTATCATGAATAAGGCCAGTTTTTCTTTACTGTTAAGGAAAACTTAATAATGTACAAGATGTGCCAATAAAAACGCAAGATTGGAAAACAAAAATATTACAAATATAAGCAGACCATTTTTCTCTTCAAATCATCAATGCTATTAAAATATAGAGTTTCTCCCCTTCATTATGCCCTTTGTTTTATCCAATTCGGATATTCCTGTCAGGATATACAGCATTTTAGAAATGGAGCACAAATTTCAATCTGGTCCGATTTGTGATCATCGGATGAAGTATGTTAACCCAGGTACAGAGTGTCCACGAATGATTTATACCCGGCTATTGGATTGCTTATGGACCAGTGGTTAAGGTTTGGGTTAAATTTTGTTTATTTTCAAATTGATCATATCTTTAGGTTTCTGAAGAATTTTGAATTTTTCAAATCGCATGTTCCTGTGGAAAGTTATAGAGATTTTTCTAAACAGTGTATATTTTGCGAATTGTAAATTTGTAACAAGATAAATTGCTGAACTTAATAGTCAAAACTGACTATACTGAATTACTTTTCAAAAGATAAAACGCAAAATACAATTTCGGTTTTATTGATTGACTGTGATAGATAGGTCCTATAAAGAAATAACAGTACAAATAATGTTACGCTCCTAAGGGAAACCCACCTAGAAGCGTAGTTTGGATGGGTATTAATATTATGTGTAGCAATTTAAATATTAGGACCAGTATTTGTCGCCGGAAATGTCAACGAGTGGAAGTATGTTGACATAATCAACAGAACTGTGGTTCCTCAACTTGCTCGCCAATATGGTGTTCTGCTCCATATCTGATTAAGACTATCTAGCTTTTTTGTGTAGGAATAGATTCGGAAGTTTCCAAGTTAATGCTTTTTGTAGATCAAAGAAAATTACAAAACCAAAGAAAGAAGATTTGAAATTTGTCTAGTTGAATTCATTAAACTTTACAAGCATAAGTAGTGTGTGAATTACAAGTATTTATTATACCTGCATGATTATATTTGCAGATCAAAACCACGTTTGTCTAGATTTTCAATTACGTCATCGCACAAAGCAATGAAGCATGATATTTTGATGACACTTATGGAAAATGTAGAAGACTTATCCACTAATGTAGAAAAGCTGTTGGTTTTATTTCTGATTTTTTGAA
Source organism: Ophiothrix spiculata (assembly GCA_000969725.1). Classification (NCBI taxonomy): domain Eukaryota; kingdom Metazoa; phylum Echinodermata; class Ophiuroidea; order Amphilepidida; family Ophiotrichidae; genus Ophiothrix; species Ophiothrix spiculata. The sequence continues at coordinate 238,707 of JXSR01S022223.1, read as the reverse complement.
ACTAGGTATAAATCATTCGTGGTCACCCTGTAGATAGCCCCCTTAACTGATTTTAACCAATTGAACTAATTATTTGTGGCTCAAAGACATATTGGTAAATTATTTTCATTGAAAAAAACAGGTGATCGGTTTGAAGAAAGAATGATAAGCAATTATTAAGCAATTATGAAATTTAGTGTTAGCAGTCTCAACATTTCTGGTTTCCTGCTCGTTATCACCTTGTAGCCGTAATGAACATTTTCAGGTTATAAGTTTTCCAACAAATGGGCAGTTATGTATTTAAACTCCGTTTTCTAATGTGCAGAAGAAACTATAATGTATGTTTAGCACGCCATATTTTAAAATGCGGTGAAAATCAAAATAAGATTCAATCACCCCATCAGACTGTACCATGTTTTCAAAAAATATTTATACGTATTTTTCTTTGCTGAAATCCTGTCAATTTCAACAAAATATGATCATAATGTTTGTCTGATTTCTAGAAGCGACTGACATAGAAAGTTTCACCGTAAACTTCATGTTTTTTCTCTAACACCGAAGAGACATTTCAGATGCGAATGATCTGATCTGATCTGATCTGATAGCTTGATCTGATCCATGAACGTTGATAAATTCAATTGATTCTTTGCAAGTCATACAGCGTTATCACTGGCTGTTTGATGCCTTAATCTCCCCTGGTATTAACTGCTATGAGCCGCTGAATAGTTTGTAGAAAGATACAAAAACTATATATATACAATTTTTTGACAAGGGCTGAAAATCACTGGACTGAAAAAGGTGTTTTGCTCAACTGTAGTATGGGAATACATCGACCACCTCTAATGATACCAGTTATTGGATGTCACTCTACACCTTCGATATTTCAATATTACTTTTATGTTTTTTCTTAATATTAAAGGTATTAAGTTCGCATCATTTTCTTCGATTGGTTAAAATAGTTATCTGGTAAATAAGCAAAACGATTTTTGAATGACTGTTTATATTAACATTCTTTAGGACCTTAGTGTATATACCATGCTTTTGTATTATTCCGGGAAAATGTAACAAGCAAGATTGAAAGTAGTTCGGTAGTTCACTGATTAGTGCAGTCCAAGGAAACTATTGCCATTTTAGGGTTTAAGAATTCCGCGTAGAATAGTGTCTCCCTGTGTATTTATATCAATTAAGAATTTGTTGTACATTTACATTTCAATCTAACAAATAGTTATGTGTTTGGTGACACAGTTATTTGGGATTAATGAAAAAGGATTTTTCTTATAAGAATCCCCTTATTTTTTGATTACTTAATGAAAAGTTGAGCTGCATTTTTCCAAATACAAAGACACATATTTAAATACTCGAAAAACAGAGATAATAGCCATTCACGTAGCCATTCAGAAACCTCCTTATTATGTTGATCGTTAATATTGTGCATGTTTAAGACGGAAAAGAACATATTCAGGAATGTCAAACAATACGTTGATTATTTGGTATTTGTATTATGTTTTCTTTGACAAAAGAGATACATTTGTTTTAGATTTGTGTAAAATATGTTCCCTCATAAATCATAAGAGATCACCGACACATTTGAATCTAAGAAAGCGTTTACATTATGCTCACTAAATCTCGCGACTTGAAAGGTACAAAGTCCGATTTTTTTCAAATGTTAGTTTTCACTGTCATATGAAAGATCACCACTTAAAATATTTCAATGTTAAATTCAATTTAAATCGGACAACCTCTCGTTTTAAATTTTTGAGCAATTTTTTTCTCCTTTGCATATAAATACTCTGTAAATGATTTTATGTTTACCATAAAAAAAAAAACATATTTCCATTTATATCAGTTCGGCGGAACTCGAAATTTGGATACGTATCTGAATTTGGATACCCACGTACATTTTGTATCCAAATTGTGATACCCGTAACAGAATTATTATATGGAGCGGTATCCGAATTCTGATACGCCTGTCGTGGCGCAGGAATCAAATCGTTAGCCCAAGCTGGCAAGTACATGTAGAACATCTTTCTTGCATTTATGATAAATGTATCTGTGTCTGTTGAAATGTCATATCCATCTGTGCAATTCCAGCGGGACAGCTTCGAAACATATCCTGATAGCTCCTTACATTATATATAATAAGTAATAATATATAATAAATAGTAATTATATTCTGATGGATGCAATTGTAACTCATTCACTGTTACTTGGGATTTATTCTTGAAATTATATTGAAAGACATTTTCATTTTCAAAATATCAAAGACAGAGTTGAAAGAAAAAAAATCTTCAGAAATAAATTTGATAGACATATTTTGTAATGTAATGCTTCACGCCAGGAAGTAACATGGAACAAAATAGTCAGTAGTCAGGATTTTCTATCAATCAGTAAATGTAAACTAGACTTTTACATTATAATTGTTTTAAATTAAATTTTCAAAACTTTAGGAGGTCTAAAATATCACTCTGATCCTAAGTAATATTAAAACCTTTAAATGTAGACAAAATATATGAATATGTTTTTGTCATAATAAGCTAAATAATCATAAAGCAAACTTAGCCATACATTGCTTATACTTTTTTTCACAATAATGAACAATGTCACTTGGAAACGTTTATCAGCAAATTTTAAGAAAGACGAATATTAGTTATAAAATTATCAAGGTGAAATAACATTCTTAGGAAACAATACATTGTTTCGTGAAAGACAATAAGAATTTTAATAAAGTGGTTAAAAGACTCGATTAAAACACTACCTAATTATCTAAAGCATAATAATGATAAAGTACGAAGATGATAGTAGAATATACATGTACTATCTTTGGGCAATGATTATGTAATAACCAATTTAAAACATGTATCATTATACATTCTAACACGTAATATGTTCTTTAATTTACAGCCCACGTTTAAACAGTTTAATATTGTTAATATTAAAATCAGTAAAATTTTCAAATAATCTTTTGTCATCGCTGTATCTCAAAAACAAAGGTGTTGAATATTATATCTAATTAATAAGTGAATTAAAATTCATGAATGGATTTAATTAAAAGGATACAATAATACTTTTACTAACACAGCGTCTAATTGTCTTCATCTTATTCAGGTTTTTAGAAGGTGTTTTTCAAAGAACTCTGCCAAAGGTACTTAATATATTGCAAGGTAATAATAGAAGAGTGTTTGTTCCAAAATAAATTAGGGCGCCGTCTTTGTAGGTTATGGCAACTGTCAGCTTAAGTGCAATTTCGAATGTAGAAACATATACAGTACATTCCAAAATATGAAATATATATTAATATTCTGTATGACCTTCCCGATCATGGCTCATTAACTTGTGTTACTCAGGGACGTTCAATACAAACCTTTAAATTATCAAAAGCTTTAAAATGTTGACACTGATTTCTTAACTTCTTGGTCATTTTATATGGTCTTGGTATCATTAGATAGGTAAAATAGCTATTTATAGCAAAACCTAGCTCTTGACAGCAAAACCACAGAAGTTTGTTTCTAAAAATGTATGGGTAGACGAGTGGTAAAACGTTGTGGTATATTTTATACTCTTAAACATTATCGAATCAGCTTTTATTTATTGTCTTGTTAGAAAAACGTAACTGTCTTGTACTTCTCATATTGAAGCACACCCCATCGCATAGCAAATAGATCAACGTATTGTGAACTCTTTGGCAATAGACAGGTGCTACAGGTTCTTTTCCAATATCCAACTTTAAAATTACAGGTATCTTTCATTGAATGGTGACCTCATCATTGTGTTCTTGTCAAAGCTTTTCTCTACTTCTCTCTCAGGATAAAAGGGATGGCTAAATTAGTAAGGTCCAAAGCACACCTACTGTTATTATCAACTAATCAAACTAACCTTTTTGGATTCAGGAAATAAGAGGGTTCTTTTCTTGAATCCTTCAGGAAAATTGGGTAGGAAAGTTGTCTTCATGATTAAATGTTTACCATAAGTGTGATTCTAACTTGTTCTGCAAATTTCAGCTTAGCTTAGGTGCTTAGAGATGTTAAACTAGAGAATGCTTTTGCGTAATACGATATGAGTGATAAATAATCGTTCAACATTATTTGCGGTTAACACACTCTTACACGAACCAAACACTGTGTGTAAGTATGGATAAACCACCAAAAAATGACATGTATTCCCATATGGTGGGCGGATCTTAAACTAAAAACAATTCGAAATCATGCACTTGCCATTTGTTTAAAAGAGCAATACCTTATATTTGGAAGAATAATATGAAATGTTTTCGTTCTGTTCATAATCCCATGTGAAAGCAAATGTGCAACGGACACACGTTTTTCGGTCTATTCTATCACTCTAACGTTCCAAAGATAAACTATGGTCATTATATAGCTTGCACTAAAATGTGAATTTGAAAAAAAAATGTGAATTTGATTCTTAATTCAGCTTATTATTATCGATATTAAATGGAATTGAACAGATAAATGCTCATAAATGACGTTTTTTACCATTACAGCCCACACATCACACTTTTGATCGTTTTGCCAGCTAGTGATAGCAAAGTTCTTTTAACACACAAATGATATGACGATTTATAAGTGGATAGATACAATTTTAACACAATATAATGCAATTTTTTTCATTTTAAGTACGGTATCTGTTATGTTTCATATCCGATGGATCAGTAAAAAATGACATGAGGTTTAGAAAATGGTCTATTTTCGCATTCAATCATATTTAAACGCAATGTATTTAGCACGTGCCACCTGTGAATAAAGTCAATACACGTCAAATTGAAGTCAAATCTTGAAGACAGAATCTGTTATTCACCAAAAAGTTGACTACAATCATTCAGTTTAATCATACTAATTGACAATCTTTTCCCAATATGTTTAATTGGCTAAATATAAATTTATCAATCATTCTTTTGTCTCTCTGGAGTCTTTTGAATGAAACGTTGACGACAGAGAGTCAAAGGCAGAATTGTTTTACATTTGATGTGAATGAATCACAGTAAACCAGTGAAAGGTTATAAGACCTTAACACATCTCTGTCTGCTGCTGTACAATAGTATTGTTATTGAGTCACTTATCCGGCTGCTTCTCTATACTAAGGTCGTGAAATAAAAGTAATTGTAGTTAAAGATAAGTTAAGATAAAACACAAATTAGGCTAATGAAATTCTATTTCTATGAAAATTCTCTTTAACAGCGAAATTAAAAGTGAATGGGCATCTACTAGTTTGCCTTATCTATTGTTGCTATTAAAGGCCCTGTCTCACTTCACCATAGAGAGCCAAAACGTACGAATAACGTATAAAGGTTTCACATACTGAAGTGTGCTAAACGGACCACCACCGTATAGATAACATTGAACGTATGCATAAAGGACAAACCGTATGGATAACGAATTTAACATACTTCTAATGAACACATGGCAAACAACAATGTAAAAACTAAAACAATAATGGGATTAAGTATAATAGGAGTACGTATGGCTGTATACAGTGAACTGTGACAGAGTCATAAGATAGAATCCGAGAATCATTGATGTTTTTTTGCTACAGCGTGAGTACAGCCTTAGTTTTCAAACGTTTATAATAATACAAATAATAAATGCTAATGAGTGCAATAGTACATAATATTTTCACGAGATCAAAGCTTAAAAATAGAGCATTACTGCTTTCACCGAATGAAAATAGTTGTTCTATTCTTACACGAATATATACCGGTAGTATTCATTTCAATATATCATCATCAAAATAAAACTTGTAATTAGACAATAGTAAAATAATTTTGGAAACAAAATGCGATCGAACTTCTTACGTTTCCTGTTATGTGGTATTTTAAATTCACTTTTAAATGGACCTGATTTTGAAACCATTTCATTTCAATCACAAAGTAGTTTAATAGATTATTCAGCCCGTTATGACTCAAAGACAGTTTCCAAATTATTTCATGTCTTTGCTTGATTACTTGGTATATAGGTCTACGTGAACTCTCAGGTATATACAAACTAAATACTTGCAATGAATATTTTCCGTCCGTTTTGTGCACGCAACATTCAATGAGGTTTGGACGCAGTTTATTAATGCATGAGTTGGATATTTTCTAAAGAAAGCACGGGATAAAAAGTTACAGTGTAGATATTTTTTATTGAAACGATTATTTTGTGTTAAAATAATTCATTAAGAAGATGCTCAATCCAAAATGATTAATTATTATAGGCAAAACACATTGTCATTACATAATATACATTTAATAAGTCAGAAATCTTTACATCTACAATGGAAAGTAAAGGTAATTAAACATACATAGTATATCTAAATTGCAACATATAATCATAACACATTTTACAGCTAATAAAAATTTCAGTAGGTAACTACCCCATAAGTACCTTTGTAATTTTGAAACAAAGCATATTCAACTATTATAATAGAGTCAATGATAATACTAATTACTTAGATAATTAAAATTACTGAATATGTCAAATTAAAAGGGCATAATCAACCAAAAACTCATTGTCTAAATCCCATTTACAAAAGTATATGTAAAAACAATTAGAAAAAGATCTTATAAAAATACTGATAGAAAGAAGAAGAAAATGCTCTAAATCCGAGAAAAGACGTCTTCTTAAGATAACATGAATGTCAAGGTGAGCATAACTATTCAAAGAAGAAACGTGTTTCAGATTCCATGCAATTAAACCCTGTAAGGTGTCCCAATTATTCAAGCTGTTTATATTTATGTATGTATTTAAGTATGTATTGACAACAAACAAACAGTTTCATAATTTCACTGTCACAATTGCAGTTGTTCAATTTATTATGAGATGTGAAACTGTTGCATATTTCTCGAAAAAAAAACACCGATGATTTTTTTTCGTGGTGCATTGTTTCATACTGTGACTTTTGAAGAGTTTGAAATAATCTTGCTTTTTTGCAGAATTTAAGTCATTTTATACACTATCTAATCGAATTAACAAGGCGCTAAGATATAAAAAAGTAAAAAGAAAAAAGTATTAAAAAGGCTCGACAAGGTTGCTTGAAGAAAATCACAGCCAAAGATTTTTCGTATGAGGATTCTAATTAGACTGAAATAAGAAATTACCGTTACTTGCGGTGTTGCAAATTGTAAAATAAATTACTTTTAGAGATGTACATTTCCTTGTATTGTTCATACCCGAATTTTGATTACTTTTGTAACGTAAGATCAACCATAGTATTGTTGAACTTTTTTTTTTGTTGTGAATGCGATTAAGATTATTTTTTATCAACATTCATACTTTGAAGAAAAAACACCTACAATACTTGTTCAGTTGTTTTGTATTTGACATTTAAATTCAACAACGGATTATCGGCGATTGCACCAAAAGGAACATAAAGCGACCCTCTAGGTATTATTGATTTTTCATCCTTTGCGGTCATTTTAATGAAAAAAAAATCGGGGGTACCACCTAAAGTGGGGTTATGATAGGCCGTCAATGTCAGAGGGTAGTCGGTTGCATTTGGCCACCTCGAAAAAGTTCAAATCGCCATTTTGAAATACGTCTGCATGATATGGACTTAAAACTTACCCGACTAAATTTGGACATTTAGAATTATAGCGACTTTTTGAAAAAGTGGCCATTTTTGCCAAAAGTCGATTTATTTTTCCGGTCAGAAATACTTTGTGACGTCATAATTACGTAACGTATCGACCGATTTTCATGATCTTGGTATCAATGGCAAAAACAGCCCACAACCTTTACAATAGTACCACAAGTATAACTTTGGGGTCCCAAGTTTTAAAATCACGGGGGATGGTAACCCCCACCACAGGAAGACGTGATACAGAAAAAAAAGGCTCAGGAAGACGAGGGTTAAGATTTTGATTCTAGTGGATGCGCGTGAATTGATCCACGTCTTTTTTCTGTGATACACTGTATATGTGTAATCTATCTTACAAATGGCGCGTTTCTAGCGAATCAAAAAGGCATCGTCTGACGTGAATAATTAATGGTATATTTATAGGGTAAGGTTCGCTAGATTGAAAATGAAATAAGATTCGCCAGTCCGAAAGCGTATTTTCCTATACATGAGGGTTCACTAGTTCGTATTTGAAAAAAGCACCGTAAGTCCGAAAATAGGGTTCGCTAGTCCAAAATTGAAAAAAATGTTCGCTAATCCGAAAATGAAATAAGGTCCGGTAGTCCGAAATTTAAAAAGTTCCGCTAATCCTAAGGTTTGCCAGTCCGAAAAGGAAAAAGAGGTTCGTTAGTCCGAAAATGAAATAAGGTTCGCTATTCCGAAAATGACATAAGGTTCGCTATCGGGTTAGCGACCGTATCTTTTATTTTCGGACTGACGAACCTTATTTCATTTTCGGACGGGCAAATCTCATTTCATTTTCGGAATAGCGAACCTTATTTCATTTTCGGACTGGTGAACCTTGTTTCATTTTCGAACCGGCGAACCTCTTTCATTTTTGGACTAGTGAATCTTATTTCATTTTCGGACTGGCGAACCTTATTTCATTTTCGGACTATTGAACCTTATTTCATTCTCGAAATGGTAAACATTATTTCGTTTTCGGACTGGCGAACCTTGTTTCATTTTCGAACCGGCGAACCTCTTTCATTTTCGGACTAGTGAATCTTATTTCATTTTCGGACTAACGGACCTTATTTCATTTTTGGACTAGTTTACGCTTTAAAACGGGATGTCTCCTTTCGATGGTATTAGAAAAAGAGCTGACATCAAAGCTTCAGAAAATGTGTGACACAGGCTATTCATTTCTCAAGGCCCTTCATTCCAATGACGAGCGGGCATCACCTTGTGTATGTGAAAGAAATTGCATGTATCTTGCAGCTTCTCGTGCCGCACCTTTCTCCGTCCAAAGATTCATGTCTGCAACATGTCGAACGTGCAAATCATGACAAGTGAAAATATAACGATCATTTGCCTGATCCTTATGTTCATATTCCTATTGATCATGGCTTGAAATCACAAAACAATTCTATACTTACTGTTTTCTTTGAAGGTCTCACTCGGGGTCCCACTGCTCTTGGTAAGCTTCAAAACTTCATTTGTGGGAGTTCCTTGGGTAAAAGTGTTCAGAATAATATTGTCCTACAGAGGACAGAAGAGATGGCATTGGCTGCTCGGAGTTGTGGAGGTATGACTGGTTTGACGACGACAAATGTCTCAAATGATTCAATTCTCATATCCTTGAAGCCACAACCGGTCTTGATTAGGTCTGATTTGTTTCACCCATGATGTCGCCATCTCTTCTATCATACATAGCTATGTATAGATGACCTATAACAGTGTATTTTATCAGTATTAGTAAGATCATGTTGAAAACAACTTTATTTAGTACAATTGTAAAGGTAAAATATCTATAAAATCGTTAATATCTTTATTACGAAAATTTACGATTGAAGCCCATGGTATCTAAGGACAGTTGCTTCCTGTAAAACACAGAAAAAACACACACCTATTTTTATGAGTATGTTGCGGTGTAAGGATGTAAATATTTATTTTAACATTTGACACTTTGTACATCATGTATTATCCGTCATTTAGTTACCATAAAAAGTGATATGTCAAATATAGTGAAACCTGTGCATGAAATATCGTCTATCTACATATGATCTAGGTGTGCATTTGTGACGTCATTACAATGTTTAGGTTTTATTTTATCTGTTAATGCATTTGATGTGACAATGTTTTACCTACAAACAATCAATAGAAATAGAACGTGTTCTTTAATTATTTTTGACGACACATTACCGAGGTAATGCAAGAGTAATTTTGTATTTTTTTTTATATAACTCACTTTGCACTATCCAGTGATAAGAAAATATATCAAAATCATTTTTTGCAAGGAAAACTGATAAAAACATGTTCCACCACTGCAATTTTGTGTAATTTTGCATAGGAAGTTGAGTAATGGCCATTCTTCAAAATGACACCAAAATCAGTCGGTTGCCAAATAGTTGCCAGTTGGGTCAATTCTAGAGCACTTTTCGGCCATAATTTGCACGCCTAATATACATGTCATTAAATGGGATGCTATTTTAAAAACACTTAAAGATTGTCAGTATTTAAAAATAAACATGTATTTAATATTAACCCTAACAGAATCAATCATCAAGAAATCTCAGTTTAAAAAAATCACCAATAGAAAGTCCAGATACGTCACAGACACCCCCTCCCCTCCCACCCTATCGTTTATATAACAGGACCAAATCGCTGCCCGTCTCAGCGATGGTTTGCTACGGATATCACTCGCTTGGGAAACTGAAGGTCCCTGGTTCGGATCCTGGTAAAACATGAGTTTTTCATCACTCTTCCCTCTTCAAAGCCGGACACGATAAAAGCTAAATGATCAGTTAGGGTTAAATGTGGATTATTCTCAACTTCTAATCATTTACTTAATGCACTCTCTAGAACGCTTAATGTTTTTACCTATCTTCAAACGTGGCTTATTACCAGTTAAACCAGGAGACGATTGCGGCAATGAAACTACCGGTAAATACGCTGTATGCCTTGAAAAGGCTCCATTAAATTTATCAAGGTTTTTGCTATAGCTCAGGCTTTCATTTAGACCTGAAATGCCTCTTCAATGTTTAAAGAAGAACACATAGTTAAAACGTTCTATGTCAGTGCGTTCTAGACATCGAGAGCAAACTCAAGGTGTTTTACGTTACGCCTCGTGTATAATGACTTGTATCCTTATTTTTATTCTTTCTTGTTCTCTCTATATATATACAGCGCACTGGTTCTTTCTTTTACTCTTATTACTACAGAGAGCAATTCGTAGCCTAGCTTCACTACGTAAAGTAGGACTCGGCCGATTTTCACGATCTTGGTATCAATGTGGACAAAATATATGAATATATTTTTTGTCATAATAAGCTAAATAGTCAAAAGCAAACTTAGCAAAACATTGCTTATACTTTTTTTCACAATAATGAACAATGGCACTTGGAAACGTTTATGAGCAAAGTTTAATGAAAGAAGAATATTAGATATAATTATCAAGGTGAAATAACATTCTTAGGAAACAATACATTGTTTCGTGAAAGACAATAAGCATTTTAAAAAAGTGGTTGACAGGCTCGATTAAAACACTACCTAATTATCTAAAGCATAATAATGATAAAGTGAGAAGATGATAGTAGAATATGCATGTTCTGTCTTTGGGCAATGAATATGTAATTAGTAAGATATTGTTACCAATTTAAAACATGTACCATTATACATTTTAACACGTAATATGTTTGATTAATTTACAGCCCACGTTTATACAGTTTAATATTGTTAATATCAAAATCAGTAAAATTATCAACTAATCTATTGTCATCGCTGTATCTCAAAAACAAAGGTGTTGAATATTATATCTAATGGATAAGTGAATTAAAATTCATGAATGGATTTAATTAAAAGTATACAATAAAACTTTTAATAACACAGCGTCTAAATGTCTTCATCTTATTAAAGTTTTAGAATGTGTTTTTCAAAGCACTCTTGCCAAATATATTTTTATATATTGCAAGGTTAATATTAAAAGAGCGTTTGTTCCAAAATAAATTAGGGAGCCGTCTTTGTAGGTTATGGCAACTATCAGATTGAGTGCAATTCCGAATGTAGAAACATATACAGTCATTCCAAAATATGAAATATATA
>JXSR01S022223.1:209735-225260 GCA_000969725.1 Ophiothrix spiculata | reverse complement strand
CGTCTTTGTAGGTTATGGCAACTATCAGATTGAGTGCAATTCCGAATGTAGAAACATATACAGTCATTCCAAAATATGAAATATATATAAATATTGTGTATGATGTCGGCTCATTAAATTGTGTTGCTCAGGGACGTTCAATACAAACTTTTAAATTATCAAAAGCTTTAAAATGTTAACACTGATTACTTAACTTCTCGGTCATTTTATATGGTCTTGGTATCAATAGATAGGTAAAATAGCTATTGATAGCAAAACCTAGCTCTTGAGAGCAAAACCATAGAAGTTTTGTTCTAAAAATGTATTGGTAGACTAGGGATAAAACATTGTGGTATATTTTATACTCTTAAATATTATCGAATCAGCTTTTATCCATTGCTTCGTTAAAAACAAGATGTGAGGGTCAATCAAGTAACTGTCTTGTACTTCTCATATTGAAGCACACCCCATCGCACAGCAAATAGATCAACGTATTGTGAACTCTTTTGCAATAGACAGGTACTACAGGTTCTTTTCCAATATCCAACTTTAAAATTACAGGTATCTTTCATTGAATGGATAAAGGGGATGGCTAAATTAGTAAGGTCCAAAGCACACCTACTGTTATTATCAACTAATCAAACTAACCTTTTTGGAAATAAGAGGGTTCTTTGCTACATCCTTCAGGAAAATTGGGTAGGAAAGTTGTCTTCATGATTAAATGTATACCATAAGTGTGATTCTAACTTGTTCTGCAAATTTCAGCTTTACAGGTGCTTAGAGATGTTAAACTTACAATAAAACGTATATACAAATTACTCCAGAGAATGCTTTTGCGTAATACGATATAAGTGATAAATAATCGTTCAACATTATTTACGGTTAACACACTCTTACACGAACCAAACACTGTGTGTAAGTATGGATAAACCACCACAAAATGACATGCATTCCCATATGGTGGGCGGATCTTAAACTAAAAACAATGCGAAATCATGCACTTGCCATTTGTTTAAAAGAGCAATACCTTGTATTTGGAAGAATAATATGAAATGTTTTCGTTCTGTTCATAATCTCATGTGAAAGCAAATGTGCAACGGACACACATTTTTAGGTCTATTCTATCACTCGAACGTTCCAAAGATAAACTATGAGCATTATATAGCTTACACTAAAATGTGAATTTGAAAAACAAAATGTGAATTTGATTCTTAATTCAGCTTATTATTAACGATATTAAATGGAATTGAACAGATAAATGCTCATAAATGACATTTTTTTACCATTACAGCCCAAACATCACACTTTTGATCGTTTTGCCAGCTAGTGATAGCAAAGATATGACGATTCATAAGTGGATAGATACAATTTTAACACAATATAATGCAATTTTCGTTCATTTCATGACATGAGGTTTAGAAAATGGTCTATTTTCGCATTCAATCATATTTAAACGCAATGTATTTAGCACATGCCACCTGTGAATAAAGTCAATACACGTCAAATTGAAGTCAAATCTTGAAGACAGAATCTGTTATTCATCACAAAGTTGACTACAATCATTCAGTTTAATCATACTAATTGACAATCTTTTCCCAAATGTTTAAGTGGCTAAATATAAATTTATCAATCATTCTTTTGTCTCTCTGGAGTCTTTTGAATGAAACGTTGACGACAGAGAGTCAAAAGCAGAATGATTTTACATTTGATGTGAATGAATCACAGTAAACCTGTGAAAGGTTATAAGACCTTAACAAATCTATGTCTGCTGCTGTGCCAGGCGGTGGCGGACACGATAAATAGCATCCACTAGATTTAGGGACGAGGGATTTCTAAAACGCAAATTTAGGGTACGATTTACGTGTATTTCTATTGAGTCACGTGACTCACGTATTGAAGAAAAAAATTCCACAGATCATATTTTTACCTTTCCTCGAAAAAAATACAAAAGTGTTCTTATAGTAATCAACATAATTATGTCATTCCAAATTCGCTGGGGTTCACGCGTGAACCCCACTTTTTATATATTATCATATTTTTTTACCGATTACTAAAATAAGTAGTATTTTTCCACGAATCCCAACGGCTTCACGCCAGAGGCGGTATAGGACATGACGTCACCGGGGATCGGCTACGATACCGTATACCGTCCGGCAACCAGTAACAGTTGCCACGACCACCCTCTTCTGTGCTGTACAAAACTATTGTAATTGAGTCACTTATCCGGCTGCTTCTCTATACTAAGGTCATGAAATAAAAGTACATGTAGTTAAGGTAAGTTAAGATAAAACACAAATTAGGCTAATAAAATTCTATTTTTATGAAAATTCTCTTTAACAGCGAAATAAAAATGAATGGGCATATACTAGTTTGCCTTATCAATTGTTGCTAAAGATTCTGTCACACTTCACCGCAGAGAGCCTAAACGTACGAATAACGGATAAAGGTTTTACATACACATACTGAAGTTTGCTAAACGGACCACCACCATATATACAAAATTGAACGTACATGTATACATAAAGGAAAAACCGTATGGATAACGTATTAAACGTACTTCTAATGAACACATGGCAAACAACAATGTAAAAACTAAAACAATAGTGGGATTAAGCATAATAGGAGTACGTGTGGCTGTGTACAGTGGACTGTGACAGAGTCATAAGATAGATTTTTTTTTTGCTACAGAGTGAATACAGCCTTAGTTTTCTAACGTTTATAATAATACAAATAATAAATGCTACTGAACGCAATAGTACATAATATTTTCATGAGATCAAAGCTTAAAAATAGAGCATTTCTGCTTTCACCGAATGAAAATAGTTGTTCTATTATTGCACGAATATATACCGGTTGTATTATACAAATACTATATGGTTAGAGGCGAAATAGTGCAATCTATTTTTCCCGAGGTACTGGCTATCGGCCTATTTTCCCGAACCCGCAGGGTGAGGGGTAATAGGCCTATAGCCAGTACCGAGGGAAATATTGATTGCACTATTTCTCCGATTTTCCATGTTGTAGTATTTGTTTTATTATACCTTTTAAATATTTATGAGCCAAAGGTACCAATTGAATTGACTGGAATGTGTAGCCTAGCCTAGCCTAGCCCTATAGTTTAGGTTTGCCTTTGCCAATGCTTGACACGTTTTGAATGCTACGATAGTGTTTGAAATAATTTCTTCAACTCATAAAACATCAAAAATTTCATTTGAAAGGTACATTATAATGTGTTTCCTTATCACAAATCTCTATTTGGGCTACGACATTGTAAGAAAAGGCCTAAAGCTTACATACAATGATACATTACAGCTCGGCATCTCACTTCAAAATGTTTAAATATTTTACTCAAGACATAGTTGCTCACCTTTCAGATATCTGTAGTCCTGTAACTTGTATAATGAAAGTATAATTATCTTCATAATTTAAAACCATCATTTCTGCATATATCCTGGTTTTATATTCCAAAGCCAGTCAGGGAGAAACCTCTAATGGGACCACTGATATTGTTTGTGTATATTGTAATTCCCATTTGAACTTCAGCACCAGTTATTACATGTATTAGTGTATGGGATGGACTTTGATCATGGGGAGTGAGAGTGAAATCTATTTTTCCTCTTGATGCTGCAATTGACCAATGAATTGGCACCATTGGCTCATGAATATTTAAAAGGTATAATAATCATTTATATATATCATCATCAAAATAAATACTTGTTATCCGCTTTTAAATGGATCTGATGTTGAAATTATTCCATTTCAATCACAAAGTAGTTTAATAGATTTTTCAGCCCGTACACATACATTTCATCTTTATTATATTAAACGATTTATACAGCCCGCCACCGCGGCAGTGTGGGTCGGCTCAATACGACTCGCTGATTGGCTATTAAAATACAGGCCAATCTACATCCGTGAGTTTTTCGTTTAACGCTATGTAAAAATAAATTCTATACGATTGGATGAGGTTTGGCGTATTTTAGAAAAAGTAGAAAAATCAACAGATCAAAAAACTTGTTTCATCCGATAGCATAGACTTCAAGCTTTAATGTGGAGTAATTTGTGAACGCATTCGACCAACATGAGATGTTACATGGCTGAGTGAAAAGCTGACCTGAGAAAATTCAAGTAAAACTTTGACTTTCTACATCAATATCTCGTCACGAATTCGACATTGTATTATGAAATATATATCATAATGTAGCTTATTTTGTCAAGATTACAATGATACCAACCTTTGTGGGGTAAAACACAATTGTTTAAAAAAAAAAAAAACCGAAGCTGCGACAGGTTTTTCACGCTTTGCGATTCAGACCCAGTTTACATATGGCAGCTATTTATTATTACCTCCAAAATCCCCACTTAGAAACTTACAAAAGAGTAGCTGCCATATGTAGTATTTCCAAAAAAGGACTCTGATTGTTTCATTTGATATACAATCACAATCACCCCTATGCCGAACAACAAGGTCACTAGGCTTTTATTCATCATGAACAGGTTTTTATCACAAGTCGTAATTGATGATCGATAAAAGAATCAGACGCTAACTGCATGAACGATCTTTTATAAAAACCTGTATTACAGAGCAAGGAAATTACCTTGCACAGAGATGACACTAAGCTCAAAGCAAGGCCCCCGATCATAGCGTAGTATGTGGACTATAAAGTATAGAGTGTGCTGAGCAGGAAATAAAGATGAAATGCATGTGCGTAATGACTCAAAAACAGTTTCCAAATTATTTCAAGACTATGCTTGATTAATCGGTATTTAGGTCTACCTGAACTCTTTGAGTTATACAAACTAAATATATGCAATGAATATTTTCCGCCCGTTTTGTGCACGCAACATTCAATGAGGTTTGGACGCAGTTTATTAAGGCTACAGTCCCTAAAAACGTCTCGCTCGGCAGAATGTCATGTTTATTTCAAGTTTTTACCTACTTACTCCTATTAGAATATCACAATTTTTCGCGTACATATTGAATAGAGTCTCCTATTTGTACATTAACCTTTCGAGTGATTTCATGTCCATTATCACGGTCAAAATGACGCTTAAGACTACTTCGAAAAAGATGACCCTTTTTCGCCGAAACCTCATAATTTCATGATGTTCGAAGCTGTTCGAACAGTTCGACTGGTTTCACATTTTGACAGATTGTAGGCTTGATACTTCTTATTGAATTACAAACAATAATTTATAAATATGCTAAGTTAAATTTGAATGAAAATGTAACAAACCTGCGTTGTTTTGCCCGAAAATCCGGACGTGAATTACGACTCTGAGTTCGCCCTGTTTGAGCTGTGGATTGCCTGTTTTAAGTATATACATTATCTACATTTTGTCTGATATACGCATTTGCATAATTTACTTACAAATTGAACATTCTAATTAGACGAAAAATGCAATCTTTATGTAAAACGAAAGAAAAATACGGCATTCTAATGTTTATGTTTTAGATTTTAGTTCACGATCTCAACGCTGCCTTGATAGCTCAGCGATAAATCCCTCGCTTCGTGATGCATGACTAGCCCCTGCCATAATCCATGGTTCGAGTGCCCGCTAAGGCAGTGGAAACTATTTATATTTTCATGATTAAAAATTGGTTAGGATTCCCTTTACCCTTAATGCATGAGTTGGATATTGTCTAAAGAAAGCACGGGATAAAAAATTACAGTGTAGATATTTTTTTTAATAAAACAATTATTTTGTGTTAAAATAATTCATTAAGAAAATGCTCAATCCAAAATGATTTATTATTTTAGACACAACGTATTGTAATTACACAATATACATTTAATTAGTCAGAAATCTTTACAATCTACAATGGAAAGTAAAGGTAGTTAAACATACATAGTATATCTAAATTGTAACATATAATCATAACACATTTTACAGCTAATAAAAATTTCAGTATTTAGCTACCCCATAAGTACCTTTGTAATTTTGAAACAAAGCATATTCAACTATAGACTCAATGATAATTACTAATTACTTAGATAGTTAAATTTACTGAATATGTCAAATTAAAAGGGCATTATCAATCAAAAACTCATTGTCTTAATCCCACTTACAAAAGTATATTTAAAAACCAATAAGTAAGAGATCTTATAAAAATACTGTTAGAAAGAAGAAGAAAATGCTCTAAATCTGAAAAAAGACGTCTTTTTAAGATAACATGAATTTCAAGTTCAGTGTAACTATCAAAGAAGAAACGTGTGTCAGATTCCATGCAATTAAACCCTGCAAGGTGGCCCAATTATGCAAGTTGTTTATATGTGTATGTATTTAAGTGTGTATTGACAACAAACAAACAGTTTGATACTTTCACTGTAACAATTGCAGTTGTTCAATTTATTATGAGACGTGAATCTGCTGCATATTTCTCGAAAAAAACAATGATTTTTTTCGTGGTGCATTGTTTTATACTGTGACTTTTGATGAATTCGAAATAATCGGGTTTTTTTGCAGAATTTAAGTAATTTTATACACTATCTAATCGACTTAACAAGGCGCTATATAAAAAAGTAAAAAGTATTAAAAAGGCTCGACAAGGTTGCTTGGAGAAAAGCACAGCCAATGATTTTCGTATGAGGATTCTACAAGAAAAAACACCTACAATACTTGTTCAGTTGTTTTGCATTTGACATTTATCATAGGCCGACAAAGTCCGAGGGTAGTCGGTTGCATTTTGCCACTTCGGAAAATTTTAAATCGCCATTTTGAAAAATGTCTGCATGGTATGGACTTGAAACTTACATGACATAATTGTTGATTCCTTCATTTATTACCAAAATAACTCGACAAAAATCGGACATTTAGAATTATTGCGATTTTTAAAAAAAGTGGCCATTTTTGCGGTCAAAAATACTTTTTGACGTCATAATTACGTAATGTATCGACCGATTTTCATGATCTGGTATCAATGGAAAAAACAGACCCCACCCTTTAGGAAGACGAGGCTTAAGATTTTGATTCTAGTGGATGCGCAACAAAATCTTGAAACATAGTTTGCTTAGCATTTTGATCTACCAGACAGATTTGATTCACGTCCTTTTTCTGTGATACACTGTATATGTGTCAGCTATCTTACAAATGGCGCGTTCAAAATTCTAGCGAATCAAAAAGCCATCGTCTGACGTGAATATTTAATGGTATATTTATAGGATAAGGTTCGCTAGTCCGAAAATTAAATAAGGTTCGCCAGTCCGAAAGCTTATTTTCCTATACATGAGGGTTCACTAGTCCGAAGTTGAAAAAAGCACCGTAAGTCCGAAAATAGGGTTCGCTACTCCAAAATTGAAAAACATGTTCGCTAGTCCGAAAATGAAATAAGGTCCGGTAGTCCGAAATTGATAAAGGTCCGCTAATCCTAAGGTTTGCCAGTCCGAAAAGGAAAACATGTTCGCTAGTCCGAAAATGAAAATGGGTTCAGTAGCCCGAAAATAAAATTAGAATCACTAGTCTAAAAATAAAATAAAAGGTTCGCTAGTCAGAAAAAAAATCGGGTTTGATCAACAAAACTAGCGACCGTATCTTTTATTTTTGGACTGACGAATCTCATTTCATTTTCGGAATAGCGAACCTTATTTTATTTTCGGACTGACGAACCTTACTTCATTTTCGGACTAGTGAACCTTATTTCATTCTCAAAATAGTGAACCTTATTTCATTTTCGGACTAGCGGACCTTATTTCATTTTCGGACTAGTGAACCTTCGGACTTGCAAAGCTTTGGACTAGCGAACTAATGATTACATTTATAGTCCGCCGACATGTATCGAATTGCATTGATTGTCAACATTAAACAAGCTTGAATTTAATTTTCTTCAGTTACCAATAGAATAGAATTACCAAAATAGAACAAGCTAGTATAAACAAATTTGAGAAATATTTACAAAAGGTAATCCATTTACATTAGACATTGTTCTAATTTTTTTCTTATGTTTTTTAGATGTTCATGTGTTTCAGGTATGTATTTTTAAAATGTGCACGATAAAGGCAAGAACATTGAGCGTCAATTTTAAAATGTCAAATAAAGGTTATCACTATGATATGGTACATGTATTGGCAGGAGTGAGATGCAAAAAGATGAAGAAATAACAAATGCTTGAACTATGCGAACTTTAAATTTTATTTCATACATGTGTTCTTGCGTAATGAAATACTTATGATCAGTAATGGTTAATCGTTATGTGCGCTTGATAAACTCTTACACGAGTCCAAAATCGTGCGGAGGTATCATGGATAAACCCAAACAAGAATATAATGCATCCATATTATAGCAGATCTTTAGCTAATGAAAAGGCAAAATCACGCACTGTGTATTTGTTTTATAGGGCAGCACATTCGTTTTGCTTCATACAGTGCCATGTGCTTATTTCCTTGATGGTAGTTATGAAACGAATACATTCTTGTAATCAGGATCTTTTGTTTGGACATAAGACGCACCATAGGCGTCATTGTATTCAGAGTCGAAGAGAAAACAAACAAACAAACATACAAACTATACAAGTCTTGTATTATAGAGTGCATAAAATGTTCATTATGCCTACAATAAAACATCTAACTAATTTTGTCACGTATTACAGTTTTTGATTCTTGAAGTTAATATTAAAGGCATTAGCCATGATCCACTTGGATATGAAAACTTGCGAAAACTTGTTACATCAAAGAAAACCCTCAATAGAATCAAAACAAACAAACAAAATCATATTTACTTGCTCTAAAAAGACAATTTTCAGCCAAATGCATTTCTCGGGGTTCTGTCAGCAGTGTTTTTATTTTCCTAAAAATTTGAGATTCTAAATGTACTGTTGTTGATTTAATAAATATTATTCTTTAGGTTATATATACTTAACAGCATGACGTCTTTACTCAAATATTATCAGCAATAAAGAAGTTTTAAATTTTAAGAATCTAGTGATTTATTTCTAGAAACACTATCATTGAATTTCTTAATCTCCGGAGAATGAGAAACTCAAAGCACAAATACATGTCTGTTTTACCATAAATGTTCAAGTTCAACAAGAATGATTAAGGCTATTAGTTGGTAGTTGGAAGTACTCTCTAAAAATGCAGCAAAATCAGTAGGCGTTGAGGAAAGTTTACCTTCACTTTGATGATCGTGGCTAATGCCTTTAATGTTGATTTTATTTTAACAAATTTTAACAAAACCACATCTTATATATCATAAATATATTTCCCACATCCTAGAATGCATATTTTTGTTTTGCTTCTTAATACCATGATTAATGCATCGCAAAATAAGTTTAAAGTGAACTTTCTTTATGTGGTAGTATACACGGTTGGAATAAAAATACTTATTCAAAACCTTTTGAGATGTTATATAACGCCGGGAAGCATTCCACGTTCACCGCAACCCCATTTTTGTAAACTGAGGGGCGTTGAAGGGTCATTTTGTACTTTGCTTCCTAGCATTCTCTTGGTGCTGTCAAGCGTGACCAAGACATTCAATCACCTGCTTATCACTCTACTTCAGATAAACATTCCATATGACCACTCAACCTGAGTAGTGAAGTGACCTTGACCAAGGCGGGGTCAAATCAAATTTGACCTTAAAATCACGTTTTTTGACAAATTTTTGTTGTTGCCCCCTTACCAGTACGTGAAAAAATATATCACATTCGGAGTTCACATTCACACCCAACAAGTTTACTTATCAAATCCGACCAAAAGCAACATAAGTTTCCAGATATTTTCAAAATAAATTGACATTTACATAAAAAAGTGGTAAAATATTTTTATTCAAACTTTATGAGCAACCGTGTATATGCGGTGTTTCCGTAACCTGACCACTTGTTTTGACCACTTCATTTGACCACTTCTTCTGACTACTTGTTATATACGTCCAAATATACGCCAAATATAGTTTGGCGTATACAATTTCAATTTACATTGTGTGTACGTTAGAAACATTAAAACATATACAATGGATTGAGAGTTCAGCTTTAAGACATCTAATAAAATGTAAGCTTTTATTTACTAATTCCCATTTGAAGATTAAACTTGTGGTTTCAACAATTTGTATACAAGTAAGTTAAAATCCTTTTTTTTTTGTCTTTATATTATTCAACACCGTTTAATTTATTTCTGAAGACAATAAATAAAGCAACAAAAGTTGAGTACATAAAAGTGTCGACTTTAAAATTTCATTGGACAACTCACGTGTCAATATCATACACAATGTTATATAGACATATCATACGTCATATTATACGCCATTGTATATGTTTTAATGTTTCTAACGTAACACAATGTAAATTGACATTTTATACGTCAAACTATATTTGACGTATATTTGGACGTAAATAACAAGTAGTCAGAACAAGAAGTCAGAAGAAGTGATCAAAACAAGTGGTCAGGTTACGGAAACACCGGTGTATATGCATGCTCTTTAACGGTCGTTGTAGTTTACACTTACACGTCTAGTTTGCTTACATTATTTGCTTGTGATAGCTCTACCATGTTTCATTCATAATCGTATTAACAGTGCATATGCATTAAATTCAATGGACGCCTGTGTGGCGTGAAAGGATTTTCGATTCTAGATTCCGGAGTGGTCGGAAGGAAACCTGCGAGGACCAGTATGGATCGACTGGGATTCGAACATAAAGTTACGGCCAGTAGTTGTATTCTTGAATTGTTTAATGCTCATCTGATTTTGCACATCAAATTTGCTGACAGTATTTTGCTACAAATGTGTCTACTATGTCTCGTTCATCATAATCGATTTAACACCAAATAAGGCATTATTTTAAGAAATTCTATATTCTGTATATAGGGTGAAGTAAAAAAAATAAATATTTACATTGGTAATAATCTTTATTATTCGTCTTCTGCCTGTATACATTTGTGTTCGTCTTCATATTTCCAATTCATAGTGAAAAATGTCCTGATTTGTTCATGTATTGTAAACTTTGTTAAATCTCATTTAGGTACTATGTATTCTCTTAGGTATGTTAGGATAAATATATATGTTTTTAAAACCTAAACAATTTATCTTCTTGAGCCATTTTTGGTTACCACCCTCTGATTTTAAAATATAAACGCCCAGGGTAGGGTCAAGGCGGTGAAATCGTTAGAGGCGTTATGTTATTATGACGTCTAAAAATTGGCAAATATGACCACTTTTTGAACAATTGTTTTCATAGTACTAAATATCGGAACTTCTAACATGTCCTGTAAGTTTTAAGTCCATACCATGCAAATATCTTTTTTTTTTTCAAAAGGTGGCAACCACATCCCCACCCGTACCCACGGACTTTGACAGCATACGATAACCTCATCAAAATGACGTAACAACAATTACTTAAATGCTCAGGGTCGCTTCTCTTTGCGTTTGGTGTAATCAACCTTTAGGAGGTGGGTGGTAAACACTCCCCATTAGGAAAAAGGGGTCTTAGACACACATCCATACATAATCTAAACATATACTCACCTGAATTTATGGTCCTCTTTTGTAACCTTTTCGGCGAGTACATACAGGTTGTAACAGAAAACATTATACATTGTTATATACGCTAAAAGAATAAAGCTATACTTTGTATCACATTGTCATTTATTTATACCGAAAGCCAACTTCTTTAGCTACAAAATGCGCTTTGTTTCATCCAAATTGATGGTCTACAAGCAGAGTTATAGCAATTATACTGACCCTACCTTCAAACCACCTGGGCCAGTTCATCCGATCATTTACCGATAGCAAAATGATAGCACATAATGCCCCAAATCAGCCATACGATGTTCAACAGGATTACGAGGCTGATTTTAGTGTTCCATCTAACAAAGGCAATGTAGGAGCTCTTCATGATGACCTTGTCCGTAGACTGTTGAATTCTTAATGTTTGACGGGACGCCAAAACAATTTTTCAAGAGATATCCTAGTTGGTGAGACAACATATCATCTTAATGACAGAATCAGCACACAGCACTTTCAGACTACCCAGATTCTAATACAGGTCAAAAAAACTTGATTTTTTTTCTGAACTTAACTTCTTTAAAAATCAAGTTTTATCAATTGAGCTAGTAAGTTAATTTTAATTTCCATATTTTCCTTTGAATATGAAAATGTTTCCACCATACCAAAGATATCGAGTCTTTGATTCAACTGTTTATGCTTAGTCTGGAACATGACCAATATTTTAACCTATTAAAACATAACTTTTATCTAAAATATCATAAAATAAATTATGAATTATTCTAAAAATATTAAATGTTCTTGAACATAAAGTGTGTCTTTTGTCAATTTTATCTCATTGCATTGTTAATCTTCATTGAATCATGAAAATCTATTTGCGCTTGAAAATGGTGAAATCGGCCCAAGTAGTTTTTACCGGTCTTTACTTAAATGGTCGTAACTTTTGAACCTAACCATCAAATGAGATCACTTAAGCTGCTTCTGGTAGCCAATTAAATACCCTTTCAAATAAAGAAAAGTTTGTGAATTCAACATTTTTAGTTTTCTCATGATATTGCTAACAAGAATGTATAATTTATTTCTGTTACAACCTGTATGTCTACAAATAATAAAGAAGCAAGGCAATACTTTGCCCAAAGACATAGTTCACTTTCCTTTCAAAGCAGATGTTATTAAAAACATTGACTAGACTAAATTCAAAGAAATTGCACTTAGGCCAAAAAAAAAAAGAACTCTGTCTCAGCTTACTTAAGGTAAAAACCCTAAGCGCTATGCGTTTTTGTTTTTTTTTTAGTAAAAAAAGGGCTACGCGGATGCGGAAATACCCCCTATTTTTTTTTTTTTATCGCATTTTTCGGCCACAATTTTTTTTCGCGGCCGCTTTGCAGCCGTTTATTTAACTTTTTTTTTCTCGATGTAAGAAAAAAAAAAGCAAAAAATCTCCTGAAAACCTAAAAAAAAAGAAAAAAAATCTAATTTTTAACCAAATGCGCGCGGGAAGCTGAGACAGAGTTCTTTTTTCTTTGGCCTTAGCAATGATGAAATTGATGAACAAAACACATCTTATTACATTTTAGATATCCGGTCTGAACATACATTTTGCCAATTCAGCTTTAGAATTCAATTATTCATTTCACTCCGTGCGTCACCTAGCCAATCAGAACGCAAAAATATAAAGTACGCGGAGTGCAGTGCAACTTCACAATGCACTGCGCCTGTTGCGTTTCAGTTTCCGTGCCGGACGTTTAGTGCGTATGAATGTTTTATTGATTTTGTCGGGACTCTCATGCGCATTTATTAACCTATAAAACAAAAATATTCCTTAAATAGAAGCGTATAATTATTATTCATCGTTAAATCTAGCTACAGTACTGTTTGTCGTGTATTAATTAGATTAATAAATTTGCATTTCATTATGCTCGTAAAATGGAACAAAATCAATGCACTCGCGATAAACTTTGATTGCTGTCCCAATTCACTCGACCCCTACGGGCCTCGTGAATTGGACGCATTAAAATTGACCCCGCGTACATTGATTGTGTCTCATTTCACTCGCGCATGAAATGCGCATTTATTAACCTATAAAACAAAAATATTCCTAAAATAGAAGTGTATAATTATTATTCATCGTTAAATCTAGCTACAGTACTGTCTGTCCTTTACCAACGAGTTTTGACAAACAAACAAACTTGTAATGATGTCACATACACAACCTTGGTTAGAGTGACATATTAGACACATTAGCCAGAGGCTTGTTAATGGTCACTTACATGTTGACTTAAGCAAAACAAGATCTATCAACTGCCCGTGCCCTTTATGATATCGTAAGTGTCCGATAGTGCTTTAATTTGGGTCACGTAAGACTCTTGGGTCAACGAGAGTACACGTTTTCAGTTTTTGTTTTTAAGTTACAACATATAAACACATATATTAACTTCCCATTCCTAAGAATTTCAAATATGAGGGGTGCTCTGGCAAATTGAGAGGAAAGTCGCAAATTTCAAAATGTGCAAAAACATCCAATCACATGCTTATCACTCTACTACAAATAAATATTCCAAATGACTACTCAACTTAAGTAGAGAAGTGAACTTGACCAAGGCGGGGTCAAATCAAATTTGACCTAAAAATCACGCTTTTGACCCATTTTTGTTGTTGCCCCCTTACCAGTACATGAGAAAATTGATATCATTCGGTGTTCCATTTCACATCTATTTTTTACCTATCAAATCTGACAAAAAGCAACTTAAGTTTCCAGATATTTTCATCATAAATTGACCTTTACATAAAAACGTGGTAAAAATATTGTTTTACAACACTATGAGCAACCGTGTATATCCCAAATGATGCCTCTACAAACTGCGATTGATTGAGGTGCGATTTCTATCTGAAAAGTGACCTTTAACTAGGGTTCTAATGTTTGTTGAACCACCTTGTATGCAACAAGCAACTGTTTAACGCGCATAAACCAATATGACCATACGGGGGAAATAAATGAGGGGTGCTCTGGCAAAATGAGAGTAAAGTCGCATATTTTTAAAATTGAGTTTATGACATATTTTAATTCTCTATAATCTCAGCTTTTGAATGTGTAATATGTCACATTTTCCTTCCCCATTCTTCATTTACCCCTGGTCACATAACCACTGGTCGCCGACCGGCACCTACAAAACCACAAACCGCAATGCCGGAATGATATCGGTATGACACCGGTAAATGTTTGCGAGCTCTTGCGATTCCCGGTCGATCACCGATCGGACTCCGGTGGTTATTAGACCATGACTGAATACATCGCATAGACGCCTCAAGGTTTGAACTCAGAATTAAATTCTTGCGGCATGCTCCGGTCTGACACCAGTCCGAATATGCTGAATATTCAAATGAATTTACTCAATGTTTATCAATGAGCTAGCAATAAAATTGTCACAAAATAGTACTAAAATCAAAAATAATTCATGTAAAAACAGTCATGTGATTTAATTTGGTTTTAACCAATCTTAATCAATCATTACTAAATAATAGTCTTTTACACAATACAAAACCACTAATTCATAATGTAAGAGATTACAATGGATATGCTATGGATTTCGTAAGAGACTCGGGTTGCCTGTTGCATACTTAAGGTTTAAAAAGTAGGGAAGGGTGGGGTGTGTTGGCCCTCGGGGTGGGTTGGCCCACCACGAGTTTCTGCTCACGTGACCTAGGGAGATTATGTTACTGGTGATTTTTGATCATATATAATGCATTAAATTTACCATAAAATTTACAAAACCCAGCTCATCTCTTTGTGTGAGTTATCAGTAAAACGAGTTTTTGAGTTACCTAAGTAAACTTTTTTAGCAAACGTAATTTTGTACTAGTGTCAAGATATTACTTCGCTGGTCCAAGTTTTTATTATTGATTACGAGCTCTGGTACATGTCCAACATGTCATGTGATAAAATCCACTTTATCCTTAGTTTTGTTGGTATACCACTAGGTTAAGTCAAAACTGGGCCTACGGGGTGAGTTGGCCCCCTAGT
Organism: Ophiothrix spiculata; assembly: GCA_000969725.1. Taxonomy (NCBI): domain Eukaryota; kingdom Metazoa; phylum Echinodermata; class Ophiuroidea; order Amphilepidida; family Ophiotrichidae; genus Ophiothrix; species Ophiothrix spiculata. The sequence continues at coordinate 209,824 of JXSR01S022223.1, read as the reverse complement.
ACACGGGGTGAGTTGGCCCTATGGCGAATTTGCTCAAGATGGTATGATAACCTACTCAGACTCTAGCACAATAACATTTATGACGTTTT
>JXSR01S022221.1:13678-36861 GCA_000969725.1 Ophiothrix spiculata | reverse complement strand
TAACACATTCGGCATTGTTCGTCAATTTACCAATAGATTAACATAATTTACTAACCATGCCGTTCGTTAATTGGCAACCCAACGATTATATACTGATAACTGCAACTTGGTAACTTTATTGGTTGATTAATCAAAGTATAGACCATTCTTATAATTGACATACTCCCGCCGTTGATGGGGTATCCCCACGGCAAGTAGGGTATTATCATACTTGGTCTCGTTCTGAGTTCCGATTCCCCGTCCGATTCTGCGGATTTAGCCCATCAACGGCGGGAGTAAGTCGGTTATAAGAATAGTCTATTGGTAAATACTTTGGATGGAGCGTGTTAATATTGTACCACAACATTTGAGGCGAACTGACAATGACGAATGTGTCTGCACATTGGATGAACACCCAATGACTCGTCTCTCATTAATTAATTCATTATGTATGTGCAGTTTCTCGATTTTCATCGTAAAAAAAAAATCGCAAAATACCCCATGGAAGTACAGCGTTTATTTGCTTTATAGAATGATTAGATGCTACGTGTATGGAACAGTGTTCACATAACGACCGTAAAATGTTTAAATTAACTTTGCATTTTAGACGTTGTTATCATTTTTGGTTTGTGTTGGTACAATTGTGTACATCTTTATATCTTAACAGTATAACTTTTATCTATATGTTAATCAAATTTTACTTCAAGGTCATGATAGGTATTGTAAAACTGGAAAAATAATAAATAAGATAATGCATCGAAAGATCACACCAAACGCCGAACGTATGAAAGTTTGACGATCTGAAGATTTGCATGACTGATATCACAGATGGATAAACAACTTGAACGTATATACTTCTACCGATCACGTAATGAACGTAAACAGAACAGAAGACGCCTTTATCTTTCTAAAATGTTCAATTAAACGCTTTAAGTATGATCTCTTGTCTATATGATTTATCCAAAAGGGATCACGTGACGTCTTATGTGAACGTTTAAGAAAATTAAAGTTGTTTATTGTACGTTAGGGTGCGTTGGCTGTAATGACCGTTGATGCATGACAGATCTTTATTCCTTACATATAAAAATGATACTCAACCTTACGACAAGAGGTTGGTTACAAAGCCTAGGATAGATAAATATGACCTGAAACAAAATACTGTTCCCAACTGAGTCAAACCATCTTCATAATAGATCATTGTATATAGAATGTTTAGTAAATTCCGACTCGGCCCCATTTACGCAAGGATACCGTCATCAATTAGAAACGGAGCCTTACGAAATCCTCTATGAGTCATTGTATATCTATGTGGATCTTGCTTTCCATCCTATATTCCATGTTTATTTTATAAAAGAACTTTAATCCTTGCCAAATGAATATAAATATTTGTGTACATAATGACACGTATCTCTGAATATTGTAAATATATATAAAAACAGATATAAACATTTGTAAGAGTTATCACTCCTTTTGCTACGATTTGTTGAATACAAAAATACGTTTACCCATTAAGCACTGTTACATGTACTCGTAGGTTGTGATATAATCAACGTGTTTGTGAATTCAATAAGTTTAAATACATTTAATTGTTAACCTGTTCAATAAATGTATTTGAAATGTGCGATATATATGTGTCTAGGGTTCAACTGCAACAGGCGTAATTAGTCTTTGGTTGTTACTTTAGGTTACGACTTTCTATCAGTGAATTTCCCTAACCTTGAAATGATTCATATACTGCCAACTGTAAGTATTAAATATAAGCATTTCATTTTTCGTTTTTTATCATCCTGTTTAAAACAAAAATGAAATCTGACATTCTTTTTACGGAAGAGTACCTCTTAAATTCTCTCTTTAACGTTGTTCTCGGCACGAAAATTAAAGAGTTGCCTGTAATATCACTCTTTACCTTCATCTTAAACTCAATTTTCCAATTACCTTTCTATCCGAAAAAGCAACTTCAGTCTTGAGAAATTAACATGCATGAACACGAATTTTAGCCTTATACACAAGGCACTTACGGAGTGATTGTAAATTACCTTCACTACTTTGAATATAAAAATCTTTAAAACTTAAAGTTGCATTCCCAACCCACCTACACATTTGGAAGTAGAGTTGACGTTCTTTGTTGTTTAACACGGTGCTATACACAAGCCCATAAGTATTTTCATAATTGTTATTTTTTTTTTTGACATTCTGACATTCTATCGCCCGTATTATTCAACTTTGAATTGACACATTCTAGTGTAACACAAATAACTGCATTATTTCACTTAAAGCAGGGCTTACTTTCCCACGAGCTATCACCATTAAAGCATTAACGATATTATATATAGCAATGTTAACAGGAGTTACATGAATGGTTGTAAACTTTGTTAATTGTAACAAGAAGACAGAAAATATATATTTAAAATTACTGTTCAAAATATGCTTAAACAAAGTCAATTGCAATATTATTGCTCAATCAAAATACTTTCTTGTAATCAAGGTATCACAAGCAAATCACTAAAATGTACTTGGTTTGACAATACAATGCTTAATTTTAAACGATTGTTATTTAAATAGACCACTTTCGTATGTCCAATAATGCATCTTGAAAGTACCGCAAATACGGGTATTTCTGCGCGAACAACCAAATATTAAGTTGTGCGCAGATGACGTTGTGCGCAAAACGTATTGATATGGTCAATTATGCAAAAGTCACCGGATATACGGTACTTTCAGTGTGAATAGGAAAATAGTTTATTGTTTGTGTTTTAAAACACTCCTGTATATCGAGGGTTGGGCGCCACAAGACTATATTTGCAGAGCACCAATCCCTATATTCTGTTAATCTTGAAGTATGAAACAAGTAGCTGATTAACGCATAAAAAATAACCACATACGGGGGAACTAAATTAGTATATATTTTTTGAATCATAACAACATATCCAATCTTTCTGAATATTCAAATAAACTTATATTCAAGGTTTGTCCATGCCATGTGATAGCAACAGCATTAGCCAAAAATAATACCAAAATCATGAATAATTCAAGTACAAAAATATTAATACGCAGTGATTTGGTCTTGGTCAATCCTAATCAATCATTACTAGTCTCTTACACAGTACGAAACCACCAGTTCACAATGTTACATATATAATACAAGGGATATGCTTTAGATCTGGTAACAGAGTCTGATTGCTTGTTGCATACTACAATGTGTATGGAGTATAGAACAAAATTAATGATTTGAAGTGTTGGTGGTTCTTTCCAGATAAATGTTCTAATCCAAAACATTTATCATAAAAGTACCATCAAGACTTGATGGTTCTTTCGAGATGAATGATCTTTGAAAGAAGTATCAGGTCTTGAAATTTTTTGTTCTGTTGATATTTTATGTAGATACGGCCTTGTGGTACACATACCTAAATATAAACCTCTTGCAATTTAGCGTATCTAGCTCCTCTGATCCAATAATTAGTACAATATTTTAAGTTGTATCATAAGAAATTTCAACTCTCCTGTATATATTCCTTTATTGTGTATATACCGTACCTTGTTTTAATAATGCCATCATTGAGATCTGTTAAACGTTGCCAACAACATCAATCCTGAACCCAAAGTCTATCCGTTTCAAGGTTTAAGTAACGTTTGTGATTTTGATGTATTGAAACGGGTTTATCCTCATAAAATGTCATTTCACACTATATAAACAAATGTATGTATATATAGCCATAATTTGTTTTTATGAAGTACTAATTCAGCGGTTGTATTTTCTAGAGTTTCCCGCTCATTTTTCTACTTCAATTTATTGTTCTCCCTTAACAGGTTGAGTATATCGATGTTTTGTATGTAACTATTTTACCTGGATTCAATCCATACAAGTACTCTTTCCCGCTGTGCTGCAACTATCAATGTGTTTCTGTTCTCCGTTTTGAACAGTTAACATGTCTTTAGTGACTATTCTTATTCTTGATTCTAATTATGATGTGTAATAGTAATATACAAACTTCAGTTGATTGAGATAGAGGCCCATATTCATGAAACACCGCTAACTCTAGTTGGCTGCTAACTATTTGTCTACCTGTCAAATTTTGACAGGTATACAATAGATTATCAGCCAACTAGAGTTAGTGGTGTTTCATGAATATGGGCCAGAGTATTTCTTAAGTTGCTTCATTGAGTCACATATTTTAATAGCTAACATTAGCCAATGGTGTCATTATTATTTATCCTCTGAATATTTATTCCATTCTAGTCGTTTTCCTAATCAGCTGGTAACGTAAGTAGTTATGGTAAAAGTCAGATACATTTTTAAGAAAATGCTTCTCATAATTTTACAATTTACCAATACCCTTTCATAATATATTTAATATTTCCATGATATGAGTCACATGCCAATGCAATTATTCCTAAAAGAATGGTTTGTTCCAGAGCATCCCAGATTCATTGCAACAATTTTAAGATGGATGTCCTATTTTTAATCCGTATTGCATTTCTTGGAAAACAGTTTTAAGAGAATGTTAAGAAATGTAATGTTCAACATAACGTTGGTTTTGATATACGTGACTGTTCATCTCCAACCAGCCGTAAACACAGCTTCTTGTCATTTTCATTTTTTTTTTAATATACCGGTATGCATTTGAAAGACAATGTTTTAAGGATTAAATGACACCTCATTGAACTTAACCCGAATAACACGAAGTCAGGTTATGGTCAGTCAAAGGTTGCAAGGGAGTAAAAAGGTGGAATTGAGATACGCGTTCACAGATCAGTAAGCCCTATATATTCTGTTAACCGTCCTCAGAACATCAGAAGATACATTTCGTAATTCCGATCATTTTCGTGAAATGAAACTTTTGCGAGTGTTTTGAAGTAAGCATAAGGATTGCTATCTGCCAAAAATCAATTTTGGCAAATTACCTGTTTGGCATGCGTGTATATTTATTTCCATCAAATGTAGCACAAAATAAAGTTTACTGCATTTACAGCTGTATAGAGATGGACGGGCACATATTATACGGTGACTGAAGTCGTAATGGAATTTATAACATTGGTAGTGTGTTTTACTTGACCGTTATATAAAACAATCGGTAATGGGTGACAGTTCTAATGTATTTCCGTTCAATCAAAGCACTAGTTTTATTGGTTATCAAAACAGGCATTTTACCGTCCAATTAGGAATAGCGTTAGATGTCCAGTAGTGCTTGCGCGAATAACATGATTTTAATCAATTTATATATATCAGGTATTTGTATGTAATTTGCTCATTTCCGTGTTGAAAGCCCTCGAAGCACATGAATACATGTGATTTACTGTTTATTAGTGTAGGAGTTTCATAAAACATAAATACTACTTTTCAAAGGTGACGTATTTTAAATGTAAACAATACTTTTGTAAGAGAGAAGATATTGTGTGTATCCCATCATGCATTGCTTATGGGAAATTTTGTACAGCAAGTCATGAGAGTAGTTATTGATGAAACATGCCCAAAATGCAAGATTACAACCACTATGTTTGGTTTATGAGCATTTCATCACTAACTACTCACATTATTTCCTATGCAAACAATCCCATATAAAGCAATGCATGATGGGATACTCACAATATCTTCTCTTTTTTTGTAGCGCTACTGACAATGTTACTGTTTGTTCATTATTTATTTATCAAGGTACAACAAACGTTGCCAATATGTTTTAACATGTATTACATACGATTTGCTTCATTCAAGGGTGTTTGTTTGTATAACATAAACATAACATTCGGAGGTGATGTATTTTAAATGTAAACTGTAATGTAATGTAACTAACAATGATGTTTGTTTATCATTTCCAATATGTTCGACTTGTTCTTCATTGTTCGTCATTGTACACATATCCTTGCTCCCCAATACGTCTATATGTTCTGACGGTTTCTCCAAATAATTCTTGTCAAACAACTTAACGCATCTAAAACATATATAATTAGACTGCTGCTTATATCGTATTATTTTATGGACACACAAAGGTATTTACCAGTGTGTTTCTGATGGGAATCTTCAAGTCAAGTAAAAAAAAATCAACAATATGTTATTGACTTCACATGCATAAATTTCACACGATTGTGATAAATTATGGCACAGCATCTCTCTCTTTAGCAATAGGTCGCTAAATTTGCTATTTTCCAAGCCTTAAGTATTCACAATGAGCATGGCAACTTCTTCTTCACATGGCAGTTTCAGTTATTAAACTGGTGGAACAGAGGTTATTTATTTAACTTTACAAAATCCATTGAACACAAAACTGACATAGGAGAGACAGATTAAATAGATTAAACAAGATCGCTTCAAGATTACCTGTCAAGTCTTACACCCTCTTAGCAATCTATAGACCATATCGATAATTGACCTACTCCCGCCGTTGAAGGGGTAAATCCACAGAATCGGACGGGGAACGGAACTCAGAGCGAGAGCAAGTAGTGTGTTTATCATACTTGGCCTCGTTCTGAGTTCCGATTCCCCGTCCGGTTCTGTGGATTTACCCCATCAACGGCGCACTCTTAGAAGGCCGGGATCAAATATACGAGTAGTTTTCGGGATCATTTTATTTTGATCCTTTAAGGATCACTTTTGATCCTTTAAGGATCACTTTTGATCCTTTTGCGGATCAATATATACAAATGGATCAAAATCACAAGGATCATTTTTGATCCTTTTTTAGGATCATTTTATTTTTATCCTTTTTGATTACAATATCAAAGTTTTGATCCGTATTTCTGGTTTACTTTGATACGGAAAGGATGAGCTCATATTTGATACCGCGTTTGGATCCAACGTATCTTTTGTTTCATATTTGAGTACAACCCAATATCCACTACACAGCGGGGAATGTATACAATGGTGTAACATATATAAATACGTTGATATCATCACACAGTCCGGCGTGGTCGAGTGGTTAGAGCGAAGGACTCGTAATTACCAGCAGGTATGAGTGCGGCGTGGGTTCAAACCCTGTTTTTTGCAGGTCTTTTTTATAAGAAATATTTGATCCTTTTTCGGATCAAAAATTTTGATCCTTTTTTGGGGATCACTATGATCCTTAAAGGATAAGCTCATATTTGATACCTAAAAAGGATCAAAATTGATCCTTTTTGTCTCATATTTGATACTTTCTTTCTAGGAGTGCGGGATTATGTCAATTATCGATATGGTCTATAAAGACATAAGAAAGCACAATATACCCAAGATGTTATAAAAAATACCTCTCACACATCCTCTTACAATCATTCAATCACCCAAATAAACTCATTATTTACTCCTATGATACTCATTTAGTTTATCATACTTGATATCAGAAATCACAGTTTATTGTTGTAAATACCTATTGTTATTCACTCCAGATTTATTATAGTATTCAACGATCTCATTCAAAATGATTGATTGATATTTCTAACTATATATAAAACTAGAAACTAGTAGTTCTAATCATCTTATTTGTATAATGAATGATATACATGTATGTATGGATTTGTAAATAAAGTAAAATATCAGTAAGATATGTAAATACAATCATACACGAGTATGGGATAAATAATTTTGATATATCGATTGCGTATATCTCTCTGCGCATTCTACTGCACATGTTTTGTAATAAAATCGCTACATGTTAATGTACATGAGTGTTCAGTGGTCTTTTTCTTGAAGAAGAAATTATGGCACTTGGAAAAATATGAACGGTACATAAAGCTATATTGATACAAAATCGAAACTTGACCTTCAAAAATCAATACTACAAATCAATGCATGACCATCCTTTTTCGATAAGTCACAAATGTTACACAACGTTACATACTTCTTTACTTAGTCTTTACTTGAATTTGAACATGTTTATTATAATTTTGGTTGCCATTTTAACAGGATATAAATACATTAACCTTCCGACATGATGCATCAGGTGTGTATTCTGCTTTTAGATTTTAAGGTGTATGCTCCTATTTCAAAATGTGTATAATTTACTTTTAACTAAATGATTTTAACTTCTGAAATGCATTTTGTGAGGTTTAAACTTTGGGTTGCTTCTTGTTTACTCTTCAGAGGTAAAAGAAAGTATGCAACTCTGGGGATGAGGCAGTTGTGTAAAAACGTAAGAAAAAGAAAATAGGTATACCAATAGATTTTACTTTTTAATTCGGAGGGGAAATTGTGGATCTATAATCAGAAAAATATGGGCTTTAATTTGACATAAAAATGAACTGAGAAACTGATCGAATCCCACTTTTTTATCAAAGTTAATTTTAACAAGTCGGCAAGTACTACGAATAAAAATATCCATTTGCTCTGATTTCGTTCAAGCATGTCGAAAATCATCTACTAGTATTATTGGCTATATTTGGTATAGAGATTATTTGGTTCAGACAGTATTATTTTATCGTTCTTTGGATTGTGCAACTGTTGAAGAAACTGGGTCAAATGAAATGAATGATCTTATTCGAGAAATCGAGTGATTATCCCATAGAGTGCCCCTGCAGTGCCTTGATGAAGTCCAAAGAGTTCGGATGATTTGGCAAGTAGGCATAAACATGATAAATCACATTACATATCCAGTACCAATTTTATTTACTATATTACAACATGTTAGTTCGACTTGATAAATTATAACATTACATGACACTGTATGTTGCATTTTCATGGGTCTGTTCTTGTGAAACGTACATATTTTATAAAGCATATATTTCACATTTGCATTGGGCCTGATCATCAGTACAGTGTGCCCCAAACGGAGTACTATTGCAACCCCCGGCCTCCACTTAAGGTTAGATACTGCCCAATTTAGGGACCTCCAAAGCCAAAAAAAATGTACTTTTTCGATGTAATGTTTTTTAAATCTTACATCCTGACACTTTTTTCGATGTAATGATTTTAAACGCTTACATCCTTGCATTTTCTATTTATTCATTTCTTTCTTGTTTTAATTTTTTTTACATCTTTACATTCTTACATTGAAAAAAGTGAATTGTAAGGATGCAAGGGGTTTTAAAATCATTGCATTAAAAATAGCATGAAATGATAATTTTAAAATTATTACATATCAAAAATGACTTTTGATGTCATGTTTCTAAAACTTTACATCCTTACATTTTCTTTTTTTTTCGATGTAATGATTTTAAAACCTTACAACCTTACTTTTTTTTCGATGTAATGATTTCAAAACCTTACATCCTTACACTCTTTTTTTTAATGTAATATTTTTCAAAACTTACATCCTTACATTCTTACATAGAGAAAAATGATTTTGTAAGGATGTAAGGTTCTAAAAACATTACATTGAAAAAAAAGATATATTTTTGATGTAATGATTTCAAAACCTTACATCCTTACATGTCTTTTTATGTAATATTTTTAAAACCTTACATCCTTACAATTCATCATTTAAGAAAAATTGTGAATTGTAAGGATGTAAGGTTTTCAAAATCATTACATCAAAAACATTTTTTTTCAATGTAATGATTTTAAAACCTTACATCCTTACACTTTGTTTTCGATGTAATGATTTCAAAACCTTACATCCTTACATTCTTACATTGAAAAAGTAAATTGTAAGGATGCAAGGTTTTAAAATCATTACATCAAAAAACGACATGTAAGGATGCAAGGTTTTAAAATTATTACATATAAAAATGACTTTTGATGTCATGTTTTAAAACCTTATATCCTTACATATTCTTGTTTTCTTCAATGTAATGATTTCAAAACCTTACATCCTTACACTTTATCCTTTTTTCTTTCGATGTAAGAATGTAAGGTTTCAAAATAATTGCATCAAAAAGGACCTAAGGTTTCGAAATTATTACATAGACAAAATGACTTTCCATGTAATGATTTTAAAACCTTACATCCCTACATTTTTGTTTAATTTTCCGATGTAATAATTTGAAGCTTTTCATTCTTAAACTTTTTTTTTGATGTAATGATTTAAAAGCAATAACCTATATGTCTTTTTTGATGCAATGATTTTAAAACCTTACATCCTTTTATTGAAAAAAGTGAGTTTGTAAGGATGTAATGTTTTTAAAACCTTACTTCCTTACATTGAAAAAAGTGAATTGTAGGGATGTAAGGTTTTTAAACCATTGCATAAAAAACTTTTTTCGATGTTTTTTTTTTCGATGTAATTTTTTTAAAACCTTACATTCTTACATTGAAAAAAGTGAATTGTACGGATGTAAGGTTTTAAAACCATTTTCTAAGCATTTACGTGTTTTAGTGCTTTAAGTATTCTTTTGGTTGACATTTAGGGAATTTTTGTGGACTTTTTTTTGTACATTGTCAAATTTAGGAGGGGTACCCCACCCCCGTTACGGGCCTGCTGTTAAGTCTTATTGGTCTACATTGTTTTTTAATTGTGTAGATTTAAGTACACAATTTTCTGATGTCCCGAAACCAATCTCGAAACCACTTCCTGTAGAACTCATATCTTATATGTTCCACTTAATGATTTAATCGTTACATACAACAGGGAGATCCCAAAACCTACCATATTTATTGCCAATCATTGGCAATTACTGTAAAGTTTGGGGATTTCCCAATTGTTTGTAATTTAAGGTTAAGGTTGTTGTTATCATTTTCAGGACATTGGTTTTTAACTTGTAACGTATAAAGTTGCATAGGTATGTGCGTCCCATGAAACCCTTGACGCAGGTAAGTAGTAACGTGCAACATTTTAGATGTTATTTGATCAGTGGCGTGTTCAGGGGGATGGCTTTGGGGGATGAAGCCCCCGCAGAGTTGCAAAAATCATGTAGAATCAGCAAAATTTTGACAGGTTTTGGCACTAAGCACGGATAATATTTTCCGAATCCCCGAACACATCACACTAGCCCAGTTCAAATGTTCTGTCCGTGCATAACAATGCTTTTTGTAATCCGTAGTAAAATATTTTGTTAACCCATTACTTATTCTATTCACTGGAGTCAATAAATATAGCTAATCCCCACTTGAGAAATTGCAATCCTTGTGTTTACCCGATAAAAAGCACAACTAAAAATCTCTAGGCGTTATGCTTTTCGTCGAAGACAATAGCCTATCATATACTTTGATTGACAGGCCTTTTGCCTCTTTTGTGCGGTAAAATTTATTCGATACTTCTATTGTCATTTACGATTTAGTTAACAAAATCCTTTGTCCTTTAATGAGATAGCGGACAGAACATTTGAACTAAGCTACTTTATACGATTATCCTGCGATAATGTAATTGAGCCCGTGTTTTCCTAACCATTAGGACATTGTCATAATCATTGTTTGAAACTCAATCCATTAAAGGAATGCAACTTCAGAACCTATCAGTGTTTTAAGGAAAGGATGTAGCAGACAATGGGCACAAAACCAGTGCTAAATCGTATAAAACAGTCATCAGCCGGGTCAAAAACATACGAACCTCTCACTTATAGAGTTGGTCTATAGTTCAAATATGAATTTCATACAGGATGATATTATTAGCTTTAAACTTCACTAAAGGTACAGAAGTCATGCACTTCGTCAGCTTATGCTATGGTCGCAACTCCAAGTTAAATTCTTGCGACATGCCTTCAGTTTTTCTCCAGCTCAAGGACACCACCCGGTCTCCGGACTGACATCGTCTGGTCACCTGCCGATGTCATAGGTCAAGTTAGCTCAATCGGTAAGACGTTCGCTTGCGGTGCGAGAGGTCCCGAGTTCGAACCCCGCTGGTGCCAAAAAGTTGAGTGTGCTTGAAATTCCCTTGGACAAGGAACTAACTGCTAATTGTCTCGTGGAAACCCGTACGAAACTCGGGGAGCTGATCCGGGCAGCGATGGTGCATATGTAGGCTGATCAAGGTTCAGCGCCCCTTGGGTTGCGGCAGAACCTGAAATGATGCTTGGTGTGGAATGGAGCTTACTTAACTTGGGCCACAGTGGTCAGCGAACACCTGTAAAGTGTGCAGAGGCCGAGTGGTATTACAAATCTGGGAGGCATAGCGCACTTTAAATCCCCAATATTTATGTATGTATTTATCTGAAGTCTCCGGTTGGTGTCTGCTGAATTTCAACCCGGTATGAGACCGTAAAGACATCGTAAAAGGCTATGTGACCAGGGTATTGATGTCACATGAGTATAGAATGAATAGACAACCTTTTTTATAAAAAAAAAATCAAAACTTACATGAACAATGCCAAGACCTTTTCAACTGAATACCTTTAATCAACAGAAAGTGGTTTCTTCAGAAAACAAAACCTCTTTTAATTCGTTTTGGTATCTCGTGTTATTACGTATATTGATCTCATCGGGATGTACAATATACAAGGTGTATCTATAAACATCTAACCTGAACGCATAGAAAACATAACATAATAGTTAAATACAACTAAAAATCATTAAACTTCAAATAGCATCAGGTATCAAATCAAAAAGAATTCATTATAAAAAGTCAAAACATTTGATTGAAAAGATACGATTTTTTAAATATTAACAGTTCTAGCACTACTACGCCACTAGTATGATAATTGATTCCTTAAGGTGCGTTTACACTGTGACGACTTGGGTGTAACGACAAGTAGCTTGTGTGAACGTTAACTGACTTTAACTAACAATGACGGGCGTAAAATTAAAAACTCCAATTTGCAGGTCTACGTTGCTTGTCGTTACCCCCAAGTCGTCACAGTGTAAACGAACCTTTAAGGATTGAACAGCGACTGAGAATGACCTCTCGCTTTGATAAAGTTAAGTGTTATTGCATTGTTAAGGTGATTTTCATATATTAACAGATTTAATTTAAATTTGCTAACATTATTTTTTTTAAGTAGGTATTACTATTACAAACAATATTTAACTTGTTGAACCACTCTGTATAGCAATTACAGCAGTCTGAATTACAAAGCACTTAATATCTGATTCCTCTTCCTCCTTTCGATTGTCGCGTTTTAAGTCATATTGGATATTATTTACGTTTCGCTTTAGGTATCGTGGTATACATTGCCACTTCCTGGTATATGAACCCTATAAATATAAGGTGGGAAATCCCTGGCGTTCATATATATACACTGACTGATTAACTTACTGTTAGTTGTTTATTCAAGTGATAGGGACAGCGCATGCAACATGTTGACGTTACTGTGTTTAGCTCTGTTTGCAGGGCCTGTAATGTCTGCTTCCATAACCTACGATGACAAGACATGTGAGGCTTCGCACCCTGATCTTTCGTCATTTAGTATCGGCGATTATCGAAATTGCTTGTCCCAATTGAACAGAGAAGTATACGTTTTTGAAGTGTTGCCTATTTACGGATTTGATAATCTACGAAATGAAGATATGGGAATGGTAATCGCCCCTAAATATTCCAAGTGCAGGCTTACTGAAGATGGAAAGTTTCTGCTTCCTGATGATGTCTACTTACAACCTCTAAAGCAGAGCAACCTCCACGAATTCGCAGAGTTGATAACACATTGGCACAACTATAGCAGCGCGACTTCCAAATCAATCAACATTGACGCTGGTCTAACTATTGGTGGGTTCGGTATAAGTGGCAAGTATGAGAACGACTATCTGAATACCAAATCAAAACAAGTAATGGACAGTTCTTATTCCACTAGGGTTCAACTGAGGTACATTGCATACAGAGCTAAGCTCCAACCCGCAGCTACTCTTCATCCAAACTTCAAATCAGCGTTGATCAAAATCGCCCGCTTTCTGCAAATGAATGACACATACAATGCGCGATATGAGAGTGAAATGCTTGTGCGCGATTACGGTACCCATGTGGTTACCAGCATGGATGCTGGTGCGGCTATAGTGCAGGAAGATTTTATTTCAAAACATCTGGTTTTGCAAGATGAATCAACTAAACGTGACATTCTAGCGACAGCCAGTGCAAATTTCTTCAGCTTAGCTCACATGGGCATCACTTATAAAACCTCTACCTCGACGCAAATGTCCGACTCTTACGCAAAAAGCAAGACTAGTTCCGATATTAAAACATATGGCGGCTCTATTTTTATGTTTGCAAATTATACGGTAAACGACTGGGCGCAGAAATTGGACAACAACCTGGTAGCTATGGATCGATCAGGAGACCCTCTCTACTATCTCATTCATACCGAGAATCTACCTGAGGTACCCCAATCCATAGTCAGACAAGTATCGGAATTTGTGAAAAATGCGATCAAAGACTACTATGCGTATAATACCTACAGAGGATGCACGGCTGTTGAATCCCCAAACTTTTCTTTCCAAGCGAACGTTGACGACGGGACTTGTAAACCGCCATTAACTAATATGACCTTTGGCGGTGTTTATCAGACATGCGTAATGCAGCCGGGATCCAATGCAGGGGACTTATGTGGTTCATATAGCGAAGTCAACCCTAAAACGGGAGCATATTCCTGTCCATCTGGTTACAGCGCCATTGAGCTTCATACAAATACGTATCAAAAGAGTTACTCTTCTCGTTCTTGCCATACGTGTTGGATATTTGCCAAATGTTGTCATGACGAATATCACTCCTCGGCGGCACGTCTCACTACATATTGGTGTGCCGCTGAAGGACCGGTTCCTCAAGATTCCGGTTATCTTTTTGGCGGAATGTATTCTACCAAAATGGACAATCCGATGTCTCAAGGAAAATCGTGCCCTGAAGCATTTTATGCAAGACAGTTGGGTTCGGACGTACATATTTGTATAAGCGATGATTTCGAATTAGGGTTTAAATCGTCACTTCCGTTTGCTGGATTTTACAGTTGCACTATGGGTAATCCATTGGCCATGAAAAAATCAGACGTCGCCAACATGAAGTCGAACTCACTGAAGGCATATTACAGCAATGCAGGGTCAACTAGCTGGCCCCAAAAGTGCCCTGACGGTTTCAGCGCGCATCTTGCCATCATCGACCAGGGATGCGCAGTTCATTACTGCATAGTTTCCGGTGCTCTGACATCCAATGGTCTCCCTCCGGTCCGACGACCTCCATTCTCAGTTGAAGTGCCATTCATTCAGTTGATAACACCCGAGTACGAATTTACTATTCCAAATGGCTCTTGGAGTTTCATCTCTCAGTATACATCATTGGATGGCTCGGCTTCTCAGAAGTCTAAGAATGGCGACAATGGTTCGATCAGTGCAGGGGCCGCTTCTACCATCTCGGTTTTTGTCACTCTGGCTTGTGTTGGTTTGATCACGGCTTTAGTGATGGTTGTTAAACGCAAGCGTCAATCTTCTCAGACGAGCTACAGCGACATTGGAAGCGAAGCAGCACTCAATACTCAGCCTGAGTCTAGCTATGGTGGAACTACAAACCAGATGGCTGCAGAAAATTGCTAAATTCATAAAAACTATCATATAAATATAGCGTTAGGCAAGGAAACTCATTTTTAAAACAAAACTCAAATATATAAGTGATCTTTACTCAAGAGTACAATGTTTTATTTTTCTATATTGTGCAAAGTATTTGCACAATGGTTATAACAGTACATTATATACACGGTTGCTCATAAAGTTGGAATAAAAATATTTTACCACTTTTTTATGTAAAGGTCGATTTATGAGGAAAATATCCGGAAAATTATGTTGCTTCTGGTCAAATTTTTTTTGGTAATCTTGCTGGATGGAAAATGGAGTTCCGATTGTGATCAATTTTTTCGTGTACTGGTAGGGGGCAACAACACAAATGGGTTTAAATTTAATTTGACAACAACTTGGTCAAAGTCACTTCACTACTCAAGTTGAATGGTCATATGAAATGTTTATCTAAATAGAGTGATAATCAGCTGAATGAATTTCTTGGTCACGCTTGACTGTGCCAAGAGAATGCTTGGAAGCAAAGCATAAAATGACCCTTCAAAGCCCCTCAATAACAAAAATAGGGTTGTGGTTCCCGGCGGTATATAACATCTTAAAAGGTTTTGAAGATGTAATATACCGCCAGGGACCTTCCACGTTCACTATAACCATATTTTGGTAAATTCAGGGGCATTGAAGGATCATTTTATGCTTTGCTTCCAAGCAAAATTGATCACAGTCGGAGCTCCATTACACACCCAACAAGATTACCTATCAAATCTGACCAAAAGCAAATTAATTTTCCAGATATTTTCCTCATAAATCGACCTTTACTTAAAAGAGTGGTAAAAATATATTTATTAAGTTTATAAGCAGCCATGTAATTTGTCTGTCATGTGCAAACTCATTTGGTTATGGTAATGTGCTTTAGTTTTAATAGTTGGAAAAAAGTGTGTTTATGCTTAGGCGGGATTAGTACTTTGTCAAATCTATTTGATTCCTAGGTTTTAGTATGTTATTTTATGTATCTGTTAAAAATCTGTAAATATTTATCAGACTGATATTTTCTAAATCAATTGAATTGATTCTCAAGTGTGTCATTTCTAAAAGTAAAACAGGAATTAAAGTTTAAAAATTACATCTTTATCAAATGGTCCGCTTCTTGAGTCAGTAAGCGCATCATAAGTAATATTTTTACAATTTGGACACATTTTCTGCACATGAGCAGACAAAGACATACTGAAAATTAAGCAACGGGTAATATACTGTAATTTTCTATTCAGATTAAATTGTAACATTTCCAGCATTCAATGTTGCAGCAAGGCAAACAATTGGTAAAAACAATCAAGAAACATGTTAGCCTAATTCCAAATCATTATAGAGTTTGCGAAAAATGGTTAAGGTTACCACGCTGGGCGTGAATTACTGTAGTCCTTTTGTTCTGACCATCAACAATCAATTAGTGTTGCCAGATATAAGAACACAATTCGCTGGCAAAGTGTGACATCAAAATCAATAGTTGCCAAGTGACTGGTTCACGCTTATTGCAATTTGAACCACGATCAAAATAATCACAACATGTACTCAATGGGCAGCCAACTGAGCGTGACCAAAGCTAGAACCAGTAACCAGGATATGACGTTTTCACTTTGTCAGCGGATATACGCACCATAACAGTATTACGTATGTCAAACGTTAACTTGTATTTCAAAGTCAAACAGTTATATCAACCGCTTAATTTAACGTTTGCGTTCTCTCTGAGAGAAATTGCAACAGGTACTTACACATTAATTTATGTACCACACAAATCAGTGAGCAAACACGTCAAAAGCCAAACTTGTTTGAAAATTTTCATTTATGGATGTTGAATGGAAAACAGCTGTTTTAATTATAGCATTAGTTAATGCTTAAACTATTTTTGACTATGTGTTGAAGTCAAGGTGTCATATCGTTGATAAAAGTATATGAAATGGACATATATATAAGTTAGTTTTTTTTAATTATTGCGTAAAATTGTTGTGAAAGCTGATTCATTAAGGTTAGCGGGGACGGTGACCTAAAGGCTTCTTATTTGCATATATGTGATGACTCACCCCGAAAAGGGGGACTTTACGATAGAACACTTTTCAAGAAACAGGTGAAAATATGCAGCAAAAAATAATAAGAATTTCCATCAGATTTTCTTTTGTATAATTTGATCGCCTTGATCAATTACAACAAGTAAGGTGTCATTATAATGCTTAGAGCATGTTGCAACAGATGAAATGAAAAAAGCAAAATTGATATCATCTGCAAAGTCCCCCTATTTGGGGTGAGCCATCACATATATGCAAAATATGGTTTACATTAGTATTTTGGTTAGCGAGCGTGTTTCGCAATCTCTCTATTATCCTACAGTGGGCGAAACTATAACCTTGGATCATGAAAATAAAGAGTTCCGTTTCAATCATATACATTATCTTATTTACTTACGTTACATTTTACTGACGTACCCATTGCTACGTTGTTACGAGGAAGTCTGTATATATGAAATACTGATTCCCAAAACTGAAAGTAATTGTCAACACAATGATTTCAACTTTTGAACTTTAGGTGAGCTCGGCAATTTAAACATGAAGGGTGTCCTTTTAAAACTATGTCATTTTTAACTTGGCGTTGAGACTCCTTTAATACCAACATGCAAATTAAGAAAGTAATAAAAGTTGTTAAACATGTATAGCGGTTAAATTTAAATTTTACATGCACTTTGATGTTTATATTTTGCTTAACGAACTCATTATTGTTTCACCAACATTTAAGTTCAGTATGTGTGAAAACATTGTTAACGCAATTAGATCACTTTAGTAATAGACCGGTGCAGTAATCATAACCGAATCAAATAACCAAAGCATAAACAAAAACAAAATAAAGACATCTGATTACAGCACAGAGATAAGATTTGTAAACATGGTAAACATGATAAGATACCTAAAGGGATCCATAATCACACCACATTAAATACTGCAGTATCTGTGTTCCTTGTTTGATTAAACCAGGAAGTTCATTTGCTCAAGGACAAGGAGGATACTCTAGTTAAAATAATAATTGTTCCTCAATCCCGGGTTTTAGGGACACTATAAAAGAGTTAAAAAACCTTAAATATTCAAATGATCATTTTAAAGTGTCTTTAAAACAAATACAAACTGACTCTTCTGTAATTGCTACCAGGGTTCAAATCTAAAATGGAAAACATTATAAGGTCCAAAAAAAACCGCAAAAGTACTTTTTTGACTCAAACTGGGATCGAGCTAAACAACAACCAATGACTTATTTTTATTTCCAAAAAAACCAATGAAAATTGTTTTAGGGTACTAACAGAATAAATCCTCGGTAAACTTTGTTAGCTTTTTTTTTTTTTGATCATGTATGCCAGATGCCAATGATAAGGTCTCTAATAATTGAAAACCACTAAATTTAGGTTAAGGTTAAAGTGACCGAAATAGGAGTAAGGAGATCTGCCAAAATTTCGCTAAGCTCTTATTTCGCTCAGAAATCATAATTATGACTTTCTATTGTTTTACCTAAGTTCATTCAGCGCTGTTTATTCAACCCTCAGCGACGGAAGTATTCCAATTTAATATGATTTGCTTATTAGCTTATTTCTCAATCAGGGTTTTATCAAACCATTGCAATAAGTGATCTGGATGCGGGAATTCCCAAATAAATGTTCGATTATTTATAGTCACCATAGTTTACAACAGTGGCGTAGCCAGGGGTGGGCAAGGTGGGCGAAATGCCCACCTCGGAAATTTTTTGGAGACATTTTGAAGACCTGGGAGAAAAATAAATGGGGCAGGAAATTGCCGTTTTTCCATAAAATTACGACAATTAAAGCTGAAAATTGCTAAAAATTAGGTTGAAAACTTCATAAAGCACAATATTTGGCGGGTTTTCTTGAAAAACCCAGCCGAGTCGGCCCCTTGGAACCCCTGTAAAGTCGCTCGATAAAATCCATTGGAGAAATCTTGGTTGGTTTGCCCACCCCTGGAGAAAGGCCTGGCTACGCCACTGGTTTACAAAATACAGGGGAATACTTGGTCTGATGATGTTTCAGGCAATGTTTTTTAAAGTAATAAATAAACAATTCAATTGATTAATTGATTATTTAAAATAGATATATAAATTTATAAATAAATAAAATAAAAGTCCTTGTAACAAGAATTTTGCTAAACTTTCTAGCAATATTTTAGTTCGCAAAATATTCATATTACTGCCCTCCACAAATAAACCCTGGCGCGACGCCTGGTCGGTGAAACGGGGGTTTTAAGGTGCGTTTACAATGTGACGTAGGGTAACGACGGAGGGTAATGTATTTGCAACTAAAAGGTTGTTACTGACGAGGACTGATAGTAAACGATGGTGTTCGTGGCTAGCAGCTTGTGTGAGCGTTAACTGACTTTAACTAACGATGACGGGCGTAAAATTAAAAACTGCAATTAGGTTAATATCCATAAAATATTCCAAGTTTTAAAAAAATTAAAAAAAAACAAAAAAATCATTAAAGGTATCGTGTATTGCGCTACGGGCTAAATCTTATTTTAAAAGCAATACGCAAGGTCTACTGAGACATAACTATTTTTCTTTGACCTTAGAGATTGCTAGAATCAGAGTTCCAATAGCAGTTATACATTACTCGAGAGAATCACTGAGCACTCTGGGTATCACTTAAGTACTTTGATAAGATGTAGATGTTATCTGTACATTACGATGAGAAGAGATAATAATACTTAGTGCTCAAGTTCCTATCTTTTAATGATTTCTATGCTGTTTGATGTTTTAAGAGATAGCAGAATGTAGTTCATTAGCAAAGCAAAAAGTATGATATTAGGGGAGCAAAAAAGGAAGAAGAAAAATATAAGATGGGTGTATTGCTCTTTGATGGGGGATAATCTCAGACTTACACTTGCTGTGTAAAACAGCAACCAGGTTGGATAGTTATACAAGTCCACTAAACTGATGGTCCTAAGAATCGAAGTCCTAGTTTTCTTAGCCCGGTCGATAACCAACTCTGGAAAAAATCGAGTACAATTCTAGTACAACATTCCTGAGATGCACATTTGGAACACAATTATTATAAGTGTGGTGCTCTGGCAAAATGAGCGGAAAGTCGCGATTTTCAAAATTGAGTTTATGACATATTTTAACTCTCTATAATCTCAGCTTTCGAATGATATATAATATGTCATACTCTCTTTCTACAATCGTCATTTAGAGATCGAAATACAAGGCAGTCCACTCAAAATCTGGCAGTAGAAAATTGTCGCAAATCGATTTTAAAGTTACTGTGTATGATAGCAAAACGCGATCAATTACCTGTGAATAATTACACTTCCCGGCATAATTGACCTTCAAAACGCGAGGTATAGATTAACACGTATGCATTAATACGTTTTAATGTCAAAAACGAAATTTGATCTTTTCACAATATTTTTACTTTATCAGCAATTTATTCAGAATCTTCTATCGCGACTTTCCGCTCATTTTGCCAGAGCACCACTCATAATACAGTTTTAGTACAAATATAGCACACATTTGTGTACTATAAATGTACTCCAATTGTATGATGTTCCAAATGTGCACCTTAGGAATGTTGTACTATTTTTGTACTCGATTTTTACTATGGAAAAAATTCTAGTCCGGCGGACTTCAATTCCTAGGTATTAATGTCCGGAAGTCAGGTATGTAAGTCTGAGGGTGGACTTTTCTATGGCGACATCGATTTAGCGCTAAAATTATACGTGGATCCCCTAAAATTATGATAGTTCAGGTGAAAATGTGTGTCTATATACATGTTGGTTTAAAATGCATTTTAATTGAGAGAGGGGTTCCTTAGCATTTCTGTAAAAGTTAATCTTAGTCCCCCTGGAATCAAGTCCACTTTCCATGTAACATAACGGAATAAAGCATGAAACCAATGTTGAGAGTATACTTTACTGTACAAGCCGGACGGGGAACAAACATTCCATATCCTGCACAACATTCCTACTACACCGGACACATGTTTTACACTGGAAATGAAAATGATACATTTTGTAAAATCTAACTAGCTTTTATAAAATCTTAAAATGATTTTTTTTTCAAAGAAAAAAAATCATAAATTCTATTCTGATGGACACTTGTCTACCTTTGCCCGAAAAAGGTAGACAAGTGTCTACCGTAATCATGGTAATGAACAATTTTCTGGAAAAAGCTCAGTTTTTAAGATTTTATAAAAGTAATTTATTACAATGAGGGAAACTACATGAGAGCTCGGAATGTACATCCATGTATATTCAGGGCCGTGAAACTCGTATTCCCAGCCAACGGACGAAAGTGGTATAATCTACGCTCGGGTCAAAAGGTTAACAGTGTATTATACGCGCAGGGTACGCGCTATGCTAGCAAATCAGGTTGGCGTAAATTTCTATATAGGACCGATTTGCTATAATAATCAGCTGATAGGGGAGTTTCATCTCTCATTATATATAGACTCTCTAGTATATTCCTTGAACACTGTTGAATGTACAACCATGTATATTCAACTCAATAGACCTTTTCAAAATCCATTCGGAAATCTCCGGAACATTGATCACATGGCCATTTTTTCAACCAATCACGTACAAGCTCATTAGTATGCACGATTTTGTCAACAATTGTCAACAAAAAAAGTCCGAAAAATCACTCGCATTTCAGTGCAATACAAGTGAAAAATAAATAGAACCAGACCCATACAATATTAGGTACACTCATTCTGAACAACTTTTGGCCGATGGTACCATAAGCTCACCGACATAAAGAGTGAAATTTCCATTTGAAATCGGCTGATCTGCGCTGATTAAGCTTACGATTTGAAGTTGCATCAGGGCGATCAAATTGAAAGTGACTCTGTAGTGCCAACGCTAATTCCAAGTTCGAATTCGTACGCAACCAATTGACGAGAACGCGAACTTAACATTCTGGTTATTGTGTTGAAGAGTCACTTTTCTTTCGGCAATTGCCGGAAAGTGTAAAATCTGCTTCGGAAATTCTCGGATAGTCGTGTTTTGAAAAGGTCTATACATTCGTGCGCCTCACACAATGTATGTGCGTGTGCGTTGACGAGCGACTTGGTAGTACGTGTAGGTATAACGCGTAGCCGCAGCCGCAAACATACGCACAGTTGAATGCGCAGCTATCCACGTGACGCGTCATCGTGTAGACACAATCTCTACTCCTGGAATGTACATGATGTACAATACATGGATGTACATTCCGAGCTCTCGTGTAGTTTTCCCCTATGCTCATTGCTGTCACTCATGCTCAAAATTACAACTCGTGCTTTGGTGTTGCAATCCTTTAAAAGTTTACTTGTAACTGGACTGAATGTTTAGGAAAAGGGAAATTTTGCATATCAACGGAACATGAAAAACAATACTTTATATTATATGAAGAAGACATTTGAATGAGAAAAAAACGTTATGCTATTTCTTGTAATTTTGTCTTGATCGTATCTTGACGCGATTTTGTCAGCTGGCCATATATTCCAGAAATAACTCTTGACATCTTTGATACAGGTACGATATTTTTATTTCGTTACATGAAAAAACCTCCATCTTC
Organism: Ophiothrix spiculata; assembly: GCA_000969725.1. Classification (NCBI taxonomy): domain Eukaryota; kingdom Metazoa; phylum Echinodermata; class Ophiuroidea; order Amphilepidida; family Ophiotrichidae; genus Ophiothrix; species Ophiothrix spiculata. The sequence continues at coordinate 14,024 of JXSR01S022221.1, read as the reverse complement.
TGATTGGCAATTAACACTCGTCTAACAAAGCCTTTTTTGTAACACGCCTAAAAAAAAGGGGGGGGGGATGGGGGTAGTTACAACCCACTCCCCCTCAATCTCAATTTTTGGAACGTAACCCCCTATAAATTTGGTTTTGCTACAATAGATAAGTATGGTATCCAATGATACCAAGATCATTAAAATCGGAAAAGGCGTTATGTAATTATGACGTCATAAAGGTCTTTCAAGTCGAAAATCGGAATTTTTATCAAAAATATGGCCACCAAAATCTTTTTTTTTTTCTAAATAACGGAATTTCATCGATTTTTTTGCTAATAAAGAAGGGAAATGGTAATTCTAACAT